>CAIGQV010016298.1:7759605-7777105 GCA_903798115.1 Danio jaintianensis
CTACACACACACACACACACACACACACACACACACACACACACACACACACATCTGAATTTTCAGCATCATAACAGTCTTTAAAGCGACACAGTGGCTAAGTAGTTACAACTGTCGCCTCACAGCAAAAAGGTCGCAGGTTCGAGCCCCGGCTGGGTCAGTTGGCGTTTCTGTGTGGAGTTTACATGTTCTCCCCGTGTTGCCGTTGGTTTCCTCCGGGTGCTCAGGTTTCCCCTCACAGTCCAAAGACATGCGCTATAGGTGAATTGAATAAGCTAAATTGGTCGTAGTGTATGTGTGTGAATGTGAGAATGTATGGATGTTTCCCAGTGCTGGGTTGTGGCTAGAAGGGCATCCGCTGTGTAAAACATATGCTGGATAAGTTGACGGTTCATTCCGCTGTGGCGACCCCTGATAAATAAAGGGACCAAGCTGGAGGAAAATGAATGAATGAATAGTCTTTACTATCACGTGATCATTCAGAAATAATTGTATATTTCACATTTAGGATATTTGATGAATAGAAGGTTCAAAACAACAACACCTATGGTTTTATGTCTTATGTCTTTACTGACATTTCTTTATTTCTAACTGATATTGATGTCTTTAAAACACAATCAACTTATCATAATAATAAACATAACAGCATCTTATATATATAATAGTTAATTGTATATTTAATATACATTCATGCTATCAATAACGCTTGCAATAAATAATGTTTACTGTCATTTTTTGACCAATCTAATGCATTCTTTTTAAATATAATAATTAATTTCCTTTAATAACAAATATAACATTACATAAAATATCAAAGCAGCTGCCATTGTCAAATAAATTATGTCTGAAATTCAAAAGGTGTCCATTTGTGTTCTGATGTCCATTATAGACAGTCTATATTGTTTTTCAGAGTAAATGTTTTGCTGAAAAAGTGTGTTTTACAATGAATGAAACTCTGTTGGACATTTTCAATCTAATGCAAAGACATTCCTACATTTCTAAGCTTTTATATACTCAATCACACACATTCTGGTCCATTTTTGTACAAAAAAATTTGTTGTTGAAGCTGCCATGAAATCAAAATTTACTCCTCTTTTTTGTATACTGTATATAGTAGTTCTTGTTATAAACGCTGGATCTGTGCACTTCATTATTTTGTAAATGATAAATTTGCCCTCACAAACTTTAAAGGAGACCTATTATGCCCCTTTTTTCAAGATGGAAAATAAGTGCATGCTCACACTAGGTACAGTTGCCTTGAACCGTACTGAAGCGCACTTGCCCCCCTTCCCTCTCCCCTGACGGCCTGCACTCACACTGCATTTTGCCTTCCGAACCGGAGCACGCTTACGTCATCGATGATGCGACTGTTCAGTTTAACAGAAGACAAGCGCTCTCGCTCAGCACAGTGGAGATTGCTTTAGTTATATTGTTTTGTATTATTTTTAGTCGTTTGGGATGCAGTGACACACAGTCAAATATTTTGTGGAACAGATCCACCACTTTTGACGCTCATAAATTATCATAAAAGCCCTTGTGCAGCACATATAAGGAGGTTTGCTGAAGGTGTAGCTGACGTGCAGCGAGGGGTTTGCGTCTTTAATAAACTATGACAGTTTGCGTTCATTGAATAGTAAGAATGATTAATAAATCCATATGAAACAGTCCCTTATAAGTGACATCGCGTCTTCGGTTTTGGGCTCAGGCATGCTTTGCACTCATACTACAAGAGTACCGTGCCAAAACCCAATCGAACCGCGCTTTGGCACACCTCTTCTGAAGTGCGCCTGGGCCCGATTCGGAGCACTCACACTTGTCAAACGAACTGGGAAAAACTCCTGGGCATGGTTCAGATAGCAAAGTGTGAGTGAACCCTTAGTCTCTGAAATCTCTAGAGTGTGTATCTGAAGTTCCAGCTCAAAATACCCCACAAATAATATTTTCTCTTGACTCTTTGAAACTGCCCCTTTTAGGCTTTGATCCTAATTGTGTCCTTTTGGTGACTGTCGCTTTAAATTCAAATGAGATTGTGCTCTTTACAAAAGAGGGCGGAGCTACAAACACCTATGTGTCAGCATAGTGGCAGATTCAAAACAGGACTTTACAGGAAGTTATCTCTGTGAAAAATTGAAAATGTCAAAATAGTATCTCAGAAGAAGGCAGTCTGTAGAGATTACATTGTTTATTTGTGCCTCATAAAAGTCAATAATTATAATACTTTTAGTCGCTGACATTATCTTTAGTAGGTGAAACTCTAATGGTGGACGGCTGGTCTATGCTAATGAGGGAGAGATCATCACTTATGGGCAGGGCTTTCCCTCTCTGATGACATGTACAAAGGGAGAATGTCAATCAAAGTGTTTCTGCAGACTGTTTTTATCAAGTGTGATTATAAAAAAAATGGAATAAATTACGTGTTATTATTAGAGGCTGGCTATATTCACACACTGTTGCCACACAACTGTGTTTAAACCCCTAATAAAAAAAGTCATTTTTGCATAATAGGTCCCCTTCAACTTCCATCTCATTTATTCATTCATTTTCTTTTTGGCTTAGTCCTTTTATTAATCTGGGGTTGCCACAGCGGAATGAACCGCCAACTTATCCAGCATATGTTTTACGCAGCGGATGCCCTTCCAGCTGCAACCCAGCACTGGGAAACACCCATACACTCTCGCATTCACACACATACACTACAGCCAATTTAGCTTATTCAATTCACCTATAGCGCATGTCTTTGGACTTGTGGGGGAAACCGGAGCGCCCGGAGGAAACCCACGCAAACACGGGGAGAACATGCAAACTCCACACAGAAATGCCAAGTGGACCAGGCGGGTCTCGAACCTTCTTGCTGTGAGGCGACAGTGCTAACCACTAAGCCACCATGCCACCCTTCCATTTCATGGCAACTTTAAAAAGCAAACACTCCAATTAGTCACAACAATCAGCCATCAAAATAATAAAAATAAAAGAACCAGATAGCAGAAATCATTTGTCACTATTGGTTCAATCAGAATCACAGTTTCTATAACTTTAACGTTCTACAATTTGATTTCAGTAAAACAACCTTGGCCTACTTGAGATGGCAACTTTGACCAGCTCTGCTAATTCGACAAACTCTGAAGCAAGAAACGGTGCTAGCGTGAACCGAGTTACCTCTGGGCTGCTGCCAAGTGTGTTTCTGGAAATTACAGGAGGACTAAAAAGCATCACAGCACCTCCTTCAGTCCTAAATTCCCCCGCGCTGGCATGTAGGCCATGCTTCTTTGATTTAACACGTTTATTCACCACATTATGCACCAATTATTTCTTCCCAGGTGAAGGAAGGGGTTGTAAAGCTCTCTCGCTATTGAATAAAGACTATGAGAGTGGAACACAGACATTAAGCCCGTTTGAAGGATGTATGAGATGAGGACACGACTGAGAGGAAATTGTGGGTAACAAGAGGGAATTAGACGTTCACGATCTCAAAAAAAGTTATTAAAGGTAATTTGGTAAAATGGAGGAAAACAAAGTAAAAGAGCTGAGTTGTTGAGCCAACTGTTAGGTTTAAATATGCAAATTAGGTGTTGTTTAATGATATATGGGATATATTTGCATACATTTCTGCCAGAAATATCTGAACAATAGATGAGGTCAGGTTTAAAATGCTAAACCCATGTATTTAACTAGTATAACGCATAAACTAACTGTAAACCATTTTCCATGATGCAGCTGGCTATAGTGCTATGTGTGTGTGTGTGCGTGTGTATGTGCGTGTGTGTGTGAATGAGACTAAAATATGATTTGTAATTGCTAATTAAAATCTACATTTATAAATTAATAAAGTCCACAAACAGACCATTATACAGTAAGTGAATTTTGTCGCCTTTACACTGTAGACTGAAATGCAATGAGACTGAAATAAAGGCATTAAACCCGTTTGAAGCATGAATGAGACAAGGCCACGACTGAAAAGGAAGTAGGGGTAACACAAGTGAATTATACGTTCCCATTCTCAAAGGAGGTGATGGAAGGTAATTTAGTAAAATGGAAAAACAAATGGTGAAACCACAGAGACCTGACTTGTTGAGCCAACTGGCTTCCCTTCGAGAGAACAAGGAGGACTAGTGTTGATTAACCAGCTTGGCACAGAGCAGCATTCACCCAGTGCTGAGGATCATACACTACAGTACCATGGTGAATATCTTTATCCAAGTTATTACTGGCATTATTACAGAGAATCCCAGCGCAGATGTGGATGCAGCTGCGAACATTTGCATACAGACAATCACATCTCTGCACGACTGAAATGATTACATGTCATAATAAACAGAGAACGCTTTAAAGGGACTTTTCAAAATCACTTTTTTGTATTGGCAATATGCCAATTGGCAGGTTTCAACATTACTTAAAAGCTAGACCTTCACCAGCTTGTTGTCTATGCAAGTCTGCACTTATTAAATGCTCTTATGACTGCGATTTGTGTCTTGTTTCTTGTCCAAATATCTACAAATTCTTTAACCAGGAAGCATCTTCTAAACAATCCAAAAATATTGTCTTGTTTTCAGAAATAATAAGTAAAATTAAAGTGAGTTTTTCAATAAAACAAGAAAAAATAATCTGCCAATGGGGAAAGGAAAATAATTGTGTTTTCGATTTTAAATACGATTATTTTGCCTACCCCATTGGCAGATTATTTTGCTTGTTTTAAGTAAAACTGTCTTAGTTTTATCTTAATTTTTCTGAAAACAAGAAACTTTGGTAACACTTTATAATAACTACACACTATGAACCATTTATTAAGCATGACCATATAGTGAATTCCTTATCTGTTAAGCATTAACTCTACATTAATATATGTTAGTAAGCAGTTTATAACTGCAGATACAAATGCTGTATTCTTGACTTATAAGCATAGAAATTGTGTTTTCATACTTTGTTAATGATTACTTTTTCATTACTAAATTAAGTATTGTTTCCCAGTGATGGGTTGCAGCTGAAAGGGCATCCGCTGCGTAAAACATGCGCTTCCAGTTTATTCTGCTGTGGTGACCCTGGATTAATAAAGGGACTAAGCCGAAAATAAAATTAATGAATTAAATTAAGTATTGCATTATTTACAAACCAGTTATTTAAGCATAGTTGGTGGTTTTTTAAGATAATTCAAAATGCGTAAGTAAATGATTAATAAACTATTCAAATTAACATTTATATATCTTATTATTCAGGCATATACAAATAGTTAATTTGTTTGTTAATAAATGCTTTATTAACTCAACTTCATCCATTTTTGTGACCTAATCTAAAGTGAGGACAATTTATGCTTTATAAATCCCTTATAAATGACAATTAAAGGCTCAGTTAAATTCTAAACAGGAAAAAAGAACACAAACGACTTTATTCATTTCTATTCATTTGAATATACACAAATGAAACTGTATCAAATGAATCTGTTGTTGTTCTTTTATCCAATTATATGTTGTATTTTGACACTCCTGTCATTCAGCAATGTTTAAACTTCACAGTAATTTTATTTTTTAGATAGGATTGCAAAGATTATTGTTCGTTTGATACTAAGCCTTTAATTGTCCTCACTTTAGATTAGGTCACACGACTGCATGAAGTTGTGTTAATAAAGCATTTCTTAACACACATAGTAACTATTACTATATGGCTGAATAATAAAATATATAAACGTTGATTTCAATAGTTTATTAATCATCTACTAACTCATTCTGAATTATCTTAACAACCACCAACTCCTCTTAAATACAAATGGTTTGTAAATAATGCATTATTTAATTTAGTAATGAAAAATCCATCAGTCACAAATTATTAAAGTACAATTATTAAGCACATTACACATGTGCTTATAAGTCAAGAATACAGCATTTGTACTTGCAGTTATGAACTGCTTATTAATGTCTATTAATGTAGAGTTAATGCTTAACAAATAAGGAATTCACTATATGCTAATGCTTAATAAATGGTTCATCGTGTGTAGTTATTATAAAGTGTTACCAAATTTTTTTTTTGTCTCTCTAGAAAATTCTTCTTGATTTAAGATTTTTTTTTGCTATTTGGACCTCAAACAAGACAAAAACTCAAAGTAAGATTTTTTGTATTATTATTATTATTTTTTTTTTGCAGTGGGAAGCAAATATTTAACACAAGACACTGATGAAGATGAATATGCTAAAAAAAATTTATAAGGTTCACCGCATATTAGTACGCAATTCCAAAAATACTCAGCCAAATAAAAAAAGGGAGAGAGAGAAAAAGATTTATTAAAAAAAAAAACACATTCTGATTTTGTAGAATAGCAAAATTGCACATTTTTGGCCAAATTATGTATGAAAATATCACTCTGTAAGTCTGTTGGATGTAAATGCTGCTGAAGTCGAGATTTAGGGTTCAGTTCAGAAAATAAAAGAATCTTCTGAATTTTGAGAAATGGTCTTTAACAATACGTATCATAATTAAAGACTACAGATCAAAATTGATAAGGTGCAACACTCAAAAGTGTGTTTTGGATTAGTATTTTTGGTAAGACTTTACAACAGGGGTCTCAAACTCAAATTGCCGGGGGTTCGCCATATCAGTGCCTGACAATTCATAGGAGGGCCGCTTTCAAGCACAACAAAAAAATGGAAACCTGATGTAACTGATGCACTCAGACATTCTTCCCCGGAGTATATGCAGTCAAAGCTCTTTCTTTTTGTTTCTTATTGTACATATTGAAGGGGTACTTTAAATTGCTATGAAAATACTACAATTTAATAATAGGCATAACAATAATAATAATTATTATTATTCTGTCCCAATCAATTGTTGCTTAACCAAAAGTTTCACAGATAGCGTAAGACAGCAGAAAGCAGATTGGGTAACTTTAGTGACTTTACTGGCAATTGTTCTTCTCAATATCTTTCTTTTTTTGTAAAACTACAACAAAGAGGGGAAATATATATATATATATATATATATATATTCACTTTTACTTTAACATGTTCAATTCAGCCAGCAGTCAAATTTTACTAATGCAAATTTTTTTTATACAAATTTTCTTATGCATATGAGGAAAATCTATTAATGAGACCATTTGAATCGAATAATCATATTTACACAACCATGTGTTTGTACTTATCTTTTACAGTCTATGGTTTGTACAACACAATACAGGTGGTGTAAAACTATAATCAAATGACCCTTGAATATGTTAAAAAACAGAGCTTTAGTAAAAATCAGAATCGGTTTTTTTTATTTTTTATATAGCAATAAAAATAGAGCACTTACGAACTAATTCAAGGTTTAAATCAGCCCCAGAAATAATCTGCATGTGCGTTACTCTTGGTCTCACGCTGAGGGAAACCGACCCGAATATATAGTACAGTACCTTAAATGTACAGTAGGTGGTGGGTCAAAACCACAACTGTCTATATGCGACTGCACAACAATGATAGTGATTCAAAAATATATGTTTTGGGGGGCCGAATCTCATTATATTTTTGACGTCAGTTGGAGGGAGGAGGAGGGAGGGCCGCAAATGGCCCTCTGGCCGGCAGTTTGAGACCCCTGCTTTACAACAAGGTTGTATTAGTTAATGTTAGTTAATGTATTTACTATTATGAACTAATAATGCACAATACATTTACTACAGCATTTATTATCTTTGTTAACATTAGTTAATGAAAATAAAGCCGTTCATGTTAACTCACGGTGTATTATCTAATGTTAACAAGCATGAGTTTGGATTTTAATAACTATGAATAATAAATCTTGTACTATTATTGCTCACTATTAGTTCATAATAATAAGTACATTAGCTAACATTAACTAATTAATCCTTATTGTAAAGTGTGAACCCTTTAAACTTAGTCCAAAAATGCTTAACTAAAAGCTTAACTAAAATTAACGGGTATTTAAAAAGTGTTTTAATTAGCTTAATTTCAGTGTTTCATCTTATACAATGTTCAGATTAATGTAGTAAGGGTGATGTGGCCTAAATATACAATTTATAATCTCAATATAGTCTTCTTTACAAACAAACTATGATGCAAGAGTATTAACTAGAATTCATCTGTTTACATGATGCCTGCAAATTGCAGAGTTGGTGCAAATACATCCCTATCGCTTTAGTCTCGCTGAAATGAAATGAAAATTAAAAATTAGGAGTTAAATGTCATTGTAAAGAAAATGTTCAAACTGATTTTTGGAGTTTTCCATTTTAGGATTTAGAATAAATTATGTGTTATTTGCATTTCGGTCAAAATGTCTTGAATGTCCAATTCAAGATTTGTTTGTAATATTATTTGTGAACTCTCTTGCAATTTCTTTGTTAAATTTGCTTCTACACCAACAAAACAACCAACCAACGAAACACATTTAAGCCTACATTAACACTTAAAGGGACAGTGCGCCCAAACATTAAAATTCTGTCATCATTTACGAACTCTTCAGTTGTTTAAAACCTATTTGAGATTCTTGCTTCTGTTGAACACAAAATATATATCTATTGACGAATGCTGGCAGCTGGCACACATTGACTTCCATTGTATTTTTCCTCCTGCTACATAAGCTGATGCATGCCAGCAACCATCATTTTTCAAAGTATGATTTCATGATTAACAGAGGAAACATATTTAATATGTATAAAACCTTGAATAACCTTTGTTTTAGATGTTCTTTTAGATTTTGAACCGAGAAAAAAATAAATAAATCAGCACTGCAGCCTTTAAAAACCCATATTCTAAACACAACTTTAGGATGACTTTGAACATCTTCCCTTTTAGGTTTGTTTCAGTGCGTCTTTTCCCAAACAGAGATGATGAAAACGTTGCCTTAAGAGTATGACCTAAATTTCACATCAAACAAATATGCAAAACAACACTGCAACACTGTCTCCGACATGCCAGTTTGAATATGCTCATGCACAACACTTACGCTTTGGATGTTTCAGCACCCACAGACCTCTCGGAAAAACAACAAACCAAAAAAAAAAACCTTCAATGTATACCATTTCACCAGGGTTTATAATAACTCTTGTGGGTCATTCCTGTTATGGCAACACATCAAATATATGCTAATGTATTGCATCAAATATTAAATGAACAGTTTTTATAGATCAAATTCATTTTCTTTTATCACAATTAAGTCGATTAATTTTAAACCACGAGCAGATGTTATTTTAAGAACGTCTTTGGATGCTGCGCCAAATTTTGCTATCAAAATTTAGCTGTTTATCTAAAATATTCTATAGCCACACCCAGGCCTGATCACAATCAAGAAATCACTTAAACTGAACCTGCCTGACAAAGTGAAGTAGACCAAAAGATCCTCAAAATCAAGACATCATGCCGAGATTTAAAGAAATTTGAAACAAGTAAAAGGTGAGTAAATAATGACATAATTTTCATGTCCTTTTAAGATGGCTTTTTTTAAGCTATTTGATATAATCAACATAATTTACAAAACTGTGGTGACACTTTAGAACCCTTTCCAATGAAATTCAGTGCTTTTTAAAATAATTGTAGACAACATGTCCATTATATTAATGCATGTGCTTTTCTACAAAGTATCTTGCATTGCATTAATGCATCCAGGGTACAGTACACATTATTAATTCATGCATTCCCTAGAAATCAAACCCTTGACCTTGATTTTGCTGTAGCGCTACAGTATATCCTATTGTTTGAGCTACATGCATTTAATATGCGCACATAAATTACAATGTAAACATTAATGCTGGAGCAGATGTTATTTTAGGAACATCTTTGGATGCTGCGCCAAATTTTGCTATCAAAATTTAGCTGTTTAGCAAAAATATTCTCTAGCCACACCCAGGCCTGATCACAATCAAGAAATCACTTAAATTGGACCTGCCTGACAAGAAGAAGTAGACCAAAAGATCCTCAAAAGCTAGACATCATGCCGAGATCAAAATAAATTTTGTGGTAATATTTACATCACCTGATATTCTTTAAATCCTAAGTGTCACTTTCCATCTTATTAGCTGTTAAAACAGCAGCACAAATATCACTCTAGCAAAATATATCTTCTTCAGTATTTTAGTCATATAAACATATATAAAAGTACATAAGCATTGTTAAAAATTACATACATTTACTTGATAAGCAAAATTACTTATATGTTATAAAAAAACAAGTGAACCTATGCTTAAATCATGAACAAAATATATATAATGTGAGGTACGAAGAGAACAATTCAGTTTAGTTTCTGATACATTTGGCAGCTATATTGTCTTGTTTTAAGCTGAAAGTCACTTAATTATGATTCAATAATAAAAATATATACATAAGAAGACAAATTACTTGATATATTAAGTCTTGTCTTGAAAAATAAAATTAAAATTAAGTGAATTTCTGCTTAAAATTGAAAATATATTTGCTAATGAGGTAAGAAACATGAAAAAAGGAGACTGTTGGAAGCCATTTTGTCCTGTTTTAAGCATAAGGGTTACACTTATGATATAATTTTCAGAAAGTTGAGTTGTTATCTTATGTTATTTTACATCTCTAGTAAATATTGATTTAATTATATTCAGATTTTGCACTGGAAAAAAGACACAAATTCTGAGGAAGAATGTACACATTTTTGGCAGTGCAGTGATAGTTTACACAAAAATGAAATTTTACTCAATATTTACTCTCCATCAAGTGGTTTCAATCAATCTCAAAAGCTAGACATCATGCCGAGATCTAAAGACATTTAGTGGTAATATTTACATCACTGGATATTCTATGCACCCCAACTGTCACTTTCCATCTTTTTAGCTGTTAAAACAGCAGCACAAATATCACTCTAGCAAAAACATATCTTCTTCCTCAGTACTTTAGTCATATAAACGTACATACAAATACATAAGCATTCTTAAAAATGATATACATTTACTTGATGAGCAAATTTACTTAAAAATATATTTAAAAAAAGTAAACGTATGCTTAAAACATGAACAAAATATACAATGTGAGGTACGAAGGGAAAATTTAATTATAGTTTCTCATACATTTGGCAGCTATATTGTCTTGTTTTAAGCTGAAAGTCACTTAATTATGATTAAACAATAAAAAATAGACATAAGAAGACAAACTACTTAATATATTAAGTCTTGTCTGGAAAAATAAAATCAAAATTAAGTAATTCTGTGCTTAAAAAGAAAGTATTTTTGCTAATGAGGTAAGAAACAGGAAAAAAGAGACTCTTTTGGAAGACAATTTTGCTTGTTTTAAGCATAAGGGTTGTGAAATAATGCTGAAATAATTTTTCAGAAGACTGTTGAGTTGTTTTCTTGTGTTATTTTACATCTCTACTAAAGATTGATTTAATTATATTCAGATTTTGCACTGGAAAAAAGACACAAATGCTGAGGAAGAATGTACATTTTTATATTTTAAAATGAGAGTTTACCCCAAAATGAAATTGTACTCACTATTTCCTCTCCATCAAGTGGTTCCAGAAATGTATAAGTTTCTTTCTTCTGCTGAACACTAAAGAAGATGTTATGAAGAAAGAAAAAAAAAAATTGAACCCATGACTTCCACAGTAGGAAAAACAAATACTATGGAAGTCAATGGTTAAAGGTTTTCAGCATTTTTCAAAACATCTTTTTTTGTGTTAACCAAAAGAAAAAAAACATTCATAAATGTTAAAAACAAGTGAAAGGTGAGTAAATGATGACATAATTTTCATTTTTGAGTGAACTGTCTCTTTAAGATGAGAGCTATTTGATATAATTTACAAAACTGTGGTGACACTTTAAAACCATTTTCATTGAAAATGAGTGCCTTTTAAAATAATCTTAGACAAAATGTCCATTATATTAATGCATGTGCTTTTCTACAAAGTGTCTTGCATTGCATTAATGCATCCAGGGTACAGTATACATTAATAATTCATGCATTCCCTAGAAATCAAACCCTTGACCTTGATTTTTCTGTAGCGCTACAGCATATCCTATTGTTTGAGCTACACGCATTTAACAGTATGCGCACATAAATGACAACGTAAACATTAATGCTGAACATACATAACAGAAATGACCCATATACATTCAGCTGACCTTTTAAAAGCGGAATCAATTCAACAGATCATGTTATAATTTGATAACACCATAAAGGACCTTTCATTTTTAAAAGCCTGCAAAGCATTAGTGCTTCACATAAACCATGTCCACCAGTGATTATTGTATTCACCATAATGCATCGCACTGCGTGATACATGATCATGACCAAACTGTGAACAGTTAGCAAAACAGAAAACATACTTATGGAAAAAAGAAGAATATAAACCCACTGTAACTTCACTCAACCTCCACCACATTTTATTTAACAAAATAGAAGCAGATCAAATGTAGCAAAGCATAGAAATGTAACTCTGAGAGACAAACTGTTGGGAGAAATGCACCAAATAATAGATAAGCCCGAATGTGGTACAGTCTTTCACAGTGGAGCGACAAATAATTACCCTTCCACGCATGATGGGAGAGAAAGAGATGCCTTGATGGACAGCCAGAACCGGTATAACAGAAATAATAGATCAGAAGGTCACCCTTCAGCTTCGCTCGGTTGGGGGAAGTACGGATGTTTTGGTCTTTTTTTTTATGTGCATATGTGCAGCGTGAGTCACAACACACGTCTCTCCGAAGCCTCTGAATCTACATTAGAGTAAAACTATTGCAATATGACAGGAACCCCGTTGGGACGTTCTGCTGGACTGCAATTCAACCGACTTTGTTTTGTGCAAGCTAAATCAAATTGACAGGTAGGAGAGAAACGGCATCTCCCTGTGCCAATATTTTCCACACTTGCAACAAGGCTTGGCCATTAATACAGTAAGAACATTTCTTTCATGTCAAGTTGTATAATTTGGTGCAAAAGCTTTAAAAATGAACAGAGAAACGGGGATCCAAACGTAAGCTACAAAGTCTAGAAGATAGTATTCGGACTATGAAAATGGATGGCCGGTAACCTTATTTTTTTTAGCTGTTCTTTATGTGGTAAAATCATTACAGTGATACAAACTCAACCTCAGAAAACATCAGCAGTGACATTTAAATGCTAGCAGTAAGATGCATGGCACTGCGTTCTACATCTCGTTTGTAAAAATGGCATTTTGGAAACAGCGTTCAACTTGTGTTCTTCGCTACTAAAATCCGATCCCCCCTCCCTCCTCTCCGAGTATTAGCCAACACAGTGTCACGCTTAGGCCTAGTTAGGTTGATAATGTGAATGCTGGTTCGCCTACACACACACACACACACACACACACACACACACACACACCGGTGAACTTCAGCTCCCAGCATGGTTTCATATGCTTGAGAGGCAACAGCGACATCTAGAGGCGGCTATTCGGTCTATGGCTGCTGTGATGACATCAGTCAAACGCACAGACATGCCTCTGGTCTGCTTCTTGTACATATTTACACCTTTTCATCCACTTAACGGGACGCTTCGAAGTAGCAAACGGCGTAATATTCCTTTCTCGTATTTGGACAAAATAGATGGCTTTACAAAAGCTCACGATACTTACAGTGAATAATAGGCTTTTGTGAAGGAATACTTCATCCCCTAGAAAGAATAATAATAATAATAATAATAATAATAGTTAATAAATAAAAAATAAAGGCATCTTAGTCTATGTGCACTCTGGAAATCTGCACCGAACCCCCTTTCGTTACTTTTCAAAAGAAAAAAGAAAAGAAAAAATCCTCCCCTTGTGTCGCCCTTGTACCCACACGCTGCATCCATCGACACACAAGATCACGAACCACTGGAGCTACATTGAATTTTCGCAGCATAAGCACGTCAGTGACTCGAATCGGTCATGCTTATCCGCGTCCCAAACATGTCAACAGTTGGCACACCATAAGATTAACACATTGTACATTCATAAAGGAGATGACTGGGCAGATACATGAGAAATCTGCACAAAAAAAGGTATAAATAATCCCCATATCAACCGATCAACAATCAACTGATAAAACGGAAAAAAAAGTACATGCATTTACAACTCATTATCTCTGCCTTCGGGCCTGTCTGCCTTTGAGAAAGAGAAATCAAACAGCAAATACAAATAGTCTAACTGACAAAAAATAGAAGAAATGGCACTTTTAATATAGTCATATATATATATAGTTTTATATTTATATATATTTATATATTGATACCACGAAAGAAGGGTCGCGTTGGCTTCCTTGTTACTATGGTAATGGTTCCCAGTGTGTGTTGAGACCATGCGAATCATGCAGATATGTTACAGTCCATTATTTACATTACATTCATGCGTTCGTGCACCGTTCCCACGTCCTCTTTTGAGTGTGTCTGCAGTCTGAGCTGGGAGGAGAGAGAGAGAAAGAGAGGCTCTATACATATATAACAGCAGGGGCCCCGTTGCAGTGTTTCATGGACGCTATACTCAATCGAAGCAACAAAAAATAGGCTATTTTTCCCCCCACCGAGGCAAGTCAGGGGTCTAGTGTGTCTAGTGTGTCGCCCTCCATTGTCACCGCAACATACGAAACGCAGTACATCCGTTTGCTCGCTTGTTTTCTCCGCGAGCATCATTTGTCAGAGAGAGAGTGGGCACCACAGTCGTAACCTCTGTGTGGTGCGTCTGCGTGATAAGCTCCGCTGTGCCAATAGGACGAGTCGCAAACTGTCTGTAAAGAGTTGATTTCTGATGCAGAAGAGTTGCCATCTCTCCGTTTCGATCTCTTACGATTGCGGAGGATAAAGACCAGCATTCCCACCACAGTGAAGGCAGACGTCACGAAAACCAAAAGCAGACCGGGCACGAGCACTGATATGGAGACTCTGCTGGGCTCCAGGTAGGAGTTGGGCCGCGTGCCGGTGTCTGCTGGGAGAGTGCTGTTTTTGGACAGAGAGGTGGGGGAGATCTTTTCATAGAGCTGAGGGCACATCAGATCATTCCTGATCCGCCGGAAATCCCTCTTCCAGAACTCCTCAGGGGACTCGCATTTGAGATCGCTCACGATGACGTCCGCCCCGAGCTTGTCTGTCCACTGCTTGAAGGGGACAATGTTGCACGAGCAATCCCAGGGGTTCCCATGCAAATCGATCTGGATGATGGAGTTGAGCTGGTCTAAGACGCCGGGCACAGGCAGAAATGTGAAATAATTGTTATGCAAGCTTATTTTAGACAAAGACACCCCCAGGAACGCGTCAATGGGTAGAGCTTTGAGCAGGTTGTTGTTGAGGAAGAGCACCCTCAGGTTGGGCATCGGGCTGAAGGTGCCTGGCATTATGAGCTGGATGTCATTGTATTCCAAACTGAGATACTCCAGGTTCTGTAGTCCAACAAACATCTCCGCCATTAGCGTATCCAAGTAGTTCTTGTCCATGTAGAGCCACCTCAGCTCGGTGAGATTGTGAAAAGTGCCATTTTCGATCATTTTAATGTTATTCCCCCCCAAATCGAGCAAGTTTAAGCTATAGTAGCCTCTAAGTTGGTTCCTTCTCACTGTATGAATGTTGTTGTCGCGCAGATTTAACTCGTGCGCGCTTTGTGGTTTGGGTTTGAGATTAGCCACGCTTTCTATCTTCCTGCCCTCACAGTTAACCCCGAGCCCTTGCCTAGTTCCTATCAGCCTACAACTACAAGATTGGGGGCAGGATGAATTAGCAGGCGGCTCCCTTTCAATGGTGCCAGTCGCCATTGCTGTGGGCTTCGTTTTCAGCTGCCAATTTTCTCTGGCTTTGGGACGGCCCTTGTTATGCCCTCCCCCAGCACTATGGGACTCTGTCACCCCACTCGTTTTAAAGGGCGTAGGATGGGGGCCATGATCAGGGCTTTCGTCCTGGGTGGGAGGTGCCACCAGGCTGGAATCCATGCCACTCTTTGAAGGGCACAGGTCTGTCTCGGCCGTTTCGTTCAGGTCGTTCCCTTGTAGCCGAGTGGGCGCCTCGCAAATGACCCGTCCAATGAGCACATTCTGTGGGATGTTCTCCAGCCATTCCTTTAGGGAAACCAAATCACAGTTGCAATCCCATGGGTTGTCTTCCAGTAAAACCTCCACGATGCCAGGTATCTGCTCTAGAATCCCTTCGTAAGGCAACGTTTTTATTCGGTTCCCTCTCAGGTCGAGGTGCGTGATGGGCACATTCTGAAACACGTTGATGGGAAGAGCGCTAATAAGGTTGTCGTTCAAGATTAAAACTTCGAGCTTACTCAAGTCCCTGAACACAGATGGGTCGATGTCCCTCAGAAGGTTGAAGTCAGCTTGAAGGTACTCCAGGTCGTCTAAACCGAGAAACGTGTTCTTTTTGAAAGACCTGATCTTGTTGTTATTGATGTGCAGCCGCTTCACAAGCTGCAGTCCCAAGAAAGCGCCTGGCACGATGTCGTGCAAGCCATTGTTCTCCAAATGCAAGCTCACAGCATTGTAAAAGTTAGCAAACTCATTGGGAAACAGTCTGGATAGAGAATTCCCATGAAGCAGGAGGTGGTAAAACTGGGAGCTTGGACCTGTCAAATGATGCAGGTTAGTGAGGCTCCTTTTCTCACAGTCAATGTGCAAATCGCCTTCTATTGCATTGCAGGAGCAGATCTGCTCCTTACAGACGTCCCTTGTAACATTCCCGATAGCTACACAAAGAGCCGCCTTCAGCAACACAATCCAAAGCAGCATTTTTAATACGACACAATCATCCCCGACATCAAGACATGAATACAATCAGCAAGAGGGCGAGAAACGAGATATATCTCCAGTCTAAAAAAGCAGAGGACACTCTGCGATTATATCCATGCTCAGCTCGCTACGTCCAGATTGAGAAAAATCGCCAGCAAGAAGCATCTTTTTTTTTCATCACCTCCCCATCATCGCATGCTCTCAAAACAATCTCAAAGCCTACAGAATGACATCTTCAACTCAATTATTTGGCTTTTTGGGCTCGCAAATCACTGACCTTGTGCATTTCTTACATATCCACGGCGCGGGAGCTGTTCTTTTCTCCCGTGGTGCTGAAATCACACCGCACACATCTCAATGCATCGCCGTTCAGATTAATCCGAGATTCTTACATCTTTAGCATCCTTCACGACGGCTTGGTTCAACGCTTTCGCATCACAAAGACGCTGGCTGAGAGATTCTGGACTTTTCAGCCCGCTGTTCACTGGCAGATCTAACACCCTCTGCTGAGCTGCAAAGGCAAAAATCCATCGGATGAGGGAATGCTCGCTCGCTCGTTTGCGCGGGGGAAAAACAGTCCACATACAGGGCAAGTGTCGGAAATGTCCACAGAAATCTCCGTCGAACGCTTTTTAGATTGCTTTCATTCCAGGCTGCTCTCTATCCACGCCGACAGCCCTCACAAAGCCACTCCGATTTCCCCATCCGAATGTCTTTAAAGCACACAGCATTTCCAGAGTCCTCCCAGATACGCAGATATTCCCGTTTCAGGTCGGAAAAGAACAAGAAAAGCTCAAGTATTCCACAAAGCACAGGTGCCGTTCGCGTGAAGGTTGTTTCTTTTCTTTTTTT
>CAIGQV010016298.1:7782105-7795023 GCA_903798115.1 Danio jaintianensis
TTCCATGTGTTGCGCATGTGAGTTCAGTGTTGCCAGATATAGCTGACTTTTTCCAGCATAAAACCTGTCCAAACGCACAAAAAAGGCCTAAAACAAATTAGATTAATATTTTATTTAAATTTTTTTAGATCAGAAATTAGCCTAGTTACTTTAACTGTCACAGTGAGTTTCCCATGGATTAATTTTGACCAATCAAAACACAGTTCAGGAAATTCCTTTAGCCAACAACTGATGTGAATGATGTCATGCGACTGCTTTTTGGTTCGTTTCAATTGGTTCAGTTCAGGGCATGCGGTCTGGTGTTAAACAGAACCACCTCAGCTACAATGTAACATTTTTAACTTTGGTTTGGACCAAAGGAAAAGTACTACATGTGTGAAAGCCAGTGGTGTAAAGTAACAAATTAAAAATACTCAAAACTACTGTAATTAAGTAGTTTTTCTCAGGATTTGTACTTTATTAAGTAGTTTTAAAAATGTGTACTTGAGAAGTCAACATGACGTCAGATTGACATTGTACCCCAACGTCGTGGGGACGTTGCTTTTTGTTTGGAAATGAAAATCGAGTTAATGTCAGAACTCACCGTCAGGCCGACGTCAATGTCCAACGTCCAACCTAAAATCAACCAAATATCAATGTCTAATGATGTTACAGCTTTATATTGTTGGATTTTGGTTGCCATACCTGAAGAATAAATGTCAGTATTTGACGTCAATATGACGCTGGTTTAAGATGTTGGCTCCACGTTGGATTTTGGTCACTTTTCCACAACCTAAAATCAACCAAATATCAACGTCATTTGACGTCATTATTGGACATCAAAAGAACATTGTCCTTTGATGCTGGCTAGACATTGAATTTTGGTCACCTGACATCACAACCTAAATCTAACCTAATATTAACGTCTTATGACGTTGTGTGCCTGCTAGGCAATAACTAAATGCACTACAGAATGTTACGTTTACACACATCCACAAATTACATGTAAATGCATCAGCTTTTTACAGTGTAATACTCACTACTCACTACTCTTGAGTACTTTTGAAAGGTCTACTTTTTTCTCATACTTTGAGTAATATTTACAACAGATACTTTTACTCTACTTGCACTACCTGTTTAGGTAAGTAATGGTACTTTTACTTGAGTATGATTTTTCAGTACTCTTTCCACCACTGGTGAAAGCACCCTTAAGGCCCCGGTATACTTCAGACAAAATGGAAGAACAAACTTTTTCTTTTTTTTTGTTAGAGAGCAATAAGAAATTCTAAAAGGCTGAGTGACAGTATACTGCTTTCGAACATTCAGGCTACACTACACTAAACTAAACAAGATACATTTGAAAAAGTGTTTTCGTCTAAAAACGCTCCATGTCCACACTATCATTTTCAATTCTTTCCGTCATCCACACTAAAATGACTGAAAAATGACTTTTTATCTGTTCTGCGCATACACACAGATGTAAGACACTTTTACCTGTGTCATATCTGCCTGCCATTTATTTACTTTCTGTCTCTTTGAAACGTCGCAGAAAAATGTGTCAACTGTGGTCTACTTCCAGCTCATGTACAAACATGGAACATGTACAAACCAGCCCTATATACATTTCTGGAGATCATGAATTATGTAGCCAGAGGTACGTATGGCTGCATTTCGTCTTAAAAATGAACGCTACGGGGCGATATGACGCTGTTCCTTTTCGTGCTTACTAGCTGACCGCTTACCTCCATATGGACGGCTTTCCCGCTGTTACCAGTTTGTCCAGTTAGCTCACCATGTACGTTGATGGACTTGAGAGGCAGAGAGAAGTTGACCACAACAACAGGGTTCGGTTCCAGAAAGCAGGTAAGACAAAACAGAAGCCAAAAAATAAAATAAACAAGTAAATAACAAGGTGAGAATGTGGTAAAATCTGAAAACGTGGTAAAAGGCGAGGGTTTTTCTTTTTCTGGATTGCTTCTAAAAACACTATCGATTGGGTTTAGGGAAGTGGGTGGGCGCTGGTCAATCTGTGATTTTTAAAACATCATTGGTTGGGTTTAGGGAAGGAGGAGGGTGGGTCAGTCGGTCGGTCAGTCAGTCAGTCAGTCGACAGCGGCCTCTGGTGGATTTACGCGAGAGCAGCAGGCGTGAATGGCACTTGTGAGAGAAATTTAAGATCTCAAAAAGCGTACACAGCGGCCTCTGGCAGATTCGCGAAAACAAAAACTGCAAAAAAACGTACCTCCTGGGACGTATTTGTCGCTCTCCAGAAATGTGTAAGTTTTCAGAATGAGCCTGGGTTGGTACAAACTGACATTAATCTTTAATAAAGCTGTCAAAACGGACAGCATCCAAAACATTTGCTTTACAACGTCATCCACCTTGTTAGCTGACTTGGTCACATGACTGTCACATGACTTAACTGTGTCACCGTTTTCCAAAGCCTCGATTTTCACAGTCCACAATGCAACACGAAAACAGCATTTTCAAATGTATTCACTTTGGACAGCGTTTTCGAAAAAGATATGTTTTCGTTTCCTAAAAATGCCATCTCAGTGTTGACTGAAGGACAAAACAGAGAGAACTTTTTTTGTTGTTGAAAATGTATTAGTGTGGATATGGCCTCCCCCGTGTTGCAGGAGGCAGAGTTTGATGTCTACCCCTAAACACAACAACAACAATGGTGGCTGTGAGAGAAGAAATGTTCAGTAAGCATCTGCTCTGCTCCGTGAAAACTAGCTCTCCTACTTGACTCTCCAGTTTGTTCATATTGTTCTTGTTGTCGTCTGACCTCAGTGGAATGAGAAATGAATCAGGGGCCAAAGTAAACTCATGGCAAAGAAATGCAGAGTTCCTGGCAGGATTTTATATATAATAATCATCATCATCATCATCATCATCGTAGTCCATTAATTTATTAATTTATTCGTTCATTCATTCATTCATTCATTCATTCATTCATTCATTCATTTATTTATTAATTTTTTTATATATTTTTTTCCCTTACTGCATTTTCAGCATTCTCTGTGCTTATGGAAATTGTTCAGAAAGTATATGTATAGTATGCGAATAAGTCTTATCATGATTTGTTCGATATGTCTTTACAGCATGACTCTGCAAGAAGTATTGCAGTTTTATGTCTCTTTTTCCCCATGGCTATAGAGCCAGACGGGCTTTGTAAGCGCATACATCTTTGTGGGTAATCAATATTCAAACCTATTCTGGGGATTCAGCTATAGCACATTCTAGTTTCTCTGAATATTTCTCTGAGTCTTGCTAGACCGACATAGAATCCCAAATATGTTTCTTATGACAGTATACATAATAGAAATTATATTTTTTTCCACAAAGTTTGTGTTTGTTGCAGTTTTCGCAGATGTTTTGTTGAGACATATTTGACGTGACACAGTGACTTGAGTGCTATGATGAAGCTCAATGCAGAAAGACATTTGTGATTAAGTTTTATTAGCATATAGACTGCTTTATACACTACATTGTGGGGTGAATGACATTGTTTAGGGCTTAAATTAGCACACAGGCTAAAATCTGATTAGGAATAGACAATCTCTTATTTGGAATTAACAGTTATGCAGTGGACCTACAGTTTACAATAATGATTTATTGATTGTTATAGATTTACGCAGGCTAGAAAACATGTCACTTCCCATTAACATGCCTGTATAAATAAATAAATAAATAAATAAATAGACAGACAAACAGCTATTTAAATCATACAGATTTAGCTGAAATGTAATAATGATACATTGCGTCACTTGTTCATTCCATATGTATTCATTTTAGTGTCTTATAGAGGCCAATTTCTAAAAAAATAAATAAATAAAAAGATTTTAAAAAGTAAAAATGTTGACAAAAAAAAGTTACATTTTGTATTTAAAAAAATATATAGTCAAAATAATGACATAAAAAGTCAGAATTTCACATTTGAATCTAATAATTTTAATATGAGAACATTCTGTAAGTCCATCTTCTGTATTTATTTATTTATTTATTTATTTATCATATTTATAAACAAGAAATGTAGACTTTTATTATTTTTTTCCAAGTAGGGACTTGGAATAAAAAAAATTAATAAAAACTTAGAAAATGCATTTAATCAGGGCCATTTCTAAACATTTTGTAACCCTAGGTGAGATTACATCATCTTACTTCATTCTTTTTTTTATTGTCCAAATCGATTAGAACAATTGATGGATGAATGGATGGATGGATGGATGGATGGATAGATAGATAGAATGATAAAACGATAGAATGATGGATGTATGGATGGATGCATGGATGGAATGATAAAAGGATGGATGGATGGATGGATGGATGGATGGATGGATGGATGGATGGATGGATGGATGGATGGATGGATGGACAGATAGATAGAACGATAGAACTATAGATTGATGGATGGATGGATGGATGAATGGATAGAACGATAGAACGATGGATGAATGGATGGATGGATGGATGATTGCATAGATAGATAGATAGATAGATAGATAGATAGACAGACAGACAGACAGATAGACAGATAGATAGTAATATAATAATAATATAAATAAATTTGGTTAAATATTCTCTCTTAGAATTGCCCAGAACACCACATCATGCAAGTGTAAAACATATACAATATATATTTGTTTGTGAAAATATATGGCCATTTTGTGAACGTGATGTGTTCTCATTGTATTTTCAGTTCGCAACTTCAATTTGAGCAATCTGAAGGCTAATGGAAACGTGCCTACTGTCTCATAGCCTGAATCCAGCGAGCCGATGTGTCCGTGGTGCCGGCCGCTAATGAGTCCTGTTCTGTTGGGAGCTTTTCAGACTCTGCTCAACATTTATTTACACAAGCTGTGGAGCTTTCACACAGAAATGACTGGAACAAATAAGACCATGAATACAGATGATCACGTTCCCTATATTATGAATATAGCCTTTAATACATTTATTTGCCATTATACATAATGTATTTAGCAATTTATCAAATCAGCAGCCTAATAACCCTCTATCATCTTAATAGTTTCAGTCCTCGTGGTAAACAAGGCATGAATTGTGCACGGGGGATATTACTTTATACCATAGGAGGAAAAGTTGTTCATTTTTAAAAGGACGGAGGAGGTCATATTTGGCTTTACCACATACTACACAACTTCCCATAGAGATTGAATTGTTCTGGTGATTGAGAAACACATTGAAGTTTCTTCATTGGTGCACAAATGCTGACTTTGCTTTTTTCCCCCCACATTCAACAGCTGGGTCTTCATGGGTTATATACTGTAGTGCTTACCTGTTGAGAATGGGTAACTTTACTCATATTACACTCTACAAAATGCTGGGTTGTTGTTACTCAATGCTTTTTTTGTTTCAATTAAAGGGGACCTGTTATGTTCCTTTTTTACAAGATGTAAAATAAGTCTCTGAGAGTGTGTATGTGAAGTTTCAGCTCAAAATATCCTCTCTTACTGCAAAATCTTTGCCCTCACTGGATGTGCTTAAATTGAATTCAATTCATCTTTATTTCTATAGCGCTTTTACAATGTAGACTGTGTCAAAGCAGCTTAACATAGAAGTTCTAGTAAATTGAAAACGTGTCTGTCCAGGTTTCAGAGTTGAAGTTCAGTTTAGTTCAGTTCAGTGTGGTTTAATGTTCACTGCTGAAAGTCCAAACACTGAAAAGCAAATCCATTGATGCGCAGCTCCACAAGTCCCAAACCAAGCAAGGCAGTGGCGACAGCGGCGAGGAACAAACTTCACCAATTGACGAAAGTGAAGGAAAAAAACCTTGAGAGAAACCAGGCTCAGTTGGGCACAACCATTTCTCCTCTGGATAAAAGTTTCTTGTGCAGAGCTGCAGTCTAGGCGCCGGAGGATGGAGAACGCTGGACGTCCATCGTGGAGAAGCTGCAGGTGTGAGTAGGTCACCAGCGGGGGTACAGGCTGGCCCACGAGATCAATGCCGAGACTTGTCTGTCACTGGGTCTTTCAGGAATCAGTCTCATGCTCTCCACCCATCCATGACCGCCACAGCATCTGCTCAGGATACGGCCTGGTCCAGGGTTATGGAGAACTCTAGAAGTCCTCTATGATTGGCATCATCTCTTCACAGGATACCACACAAATAATGTTCTATAACTCTTTGAAAAAGATTAACATTGACTTCCACAGTATTTGTTTTTATTTCTACTATGGACATTAATTGCTACTGGTTTTCAACACTTTTCTTAATATCTTCGTTTGGGTTCAACAGTAAATGAGTAAATATTTATATTTGGGTGAACTTTCCCTTTAAAACAGATGGACATTATAATTCCAATGTTGCTGTTTTTTTTCCCCTGAAAATCATTCATTCATTCATTCATTCATTTTCCTTCGGCTTAATCCCTTTAGTCATCAGGGGTCGCCACAGTGGAATGAACCACCAAGTTTTCCAGCGTATGTTTTACGCAGCGGATGCCCTTCCAGCTGCAACCCAGAACTGGGAAACATCCATACACACTCTTTATTCAATACACCTATACCACATGTCTTTGGACTGTGGGGGAAACCAGAGCATCTGGAGGAAACCCACGCCAACACGGGGGGAACATGCAAACTCCACACAGAAATGCCTACTGGCTCAGCCGGGACTCAAACTAGTGACCTTCTTGCTGTGAGGCGACAGTGCTAACCACTGAGCCACCGTGCCACCTTCCTAAAAAAATCTAGTTATTATTATTTTTTGTGTTTACGTCATAAGTTTGGTTTTTATCTTGTGTATATGACCTTTAATTTTGGCTTGTGATTTTATCTCAGAATTATGACTAATGTTATACAGTAATTTTGATTTGTATCTTAAGTTTGACTTCTTAATCTTAAAATAATTACTTTGTATATTATAACATTGACTTTTATTGTTATTTTGTCGGTTCGTCATACATTTGGCTACTATATATCATAATTCAGACTTTTATGACTTAGTACAAATTAAGACTTATTACTTGCAACATGTAAAGTCACAGTTAAGTAATACCATGCCATAATTATTAGTAAAATAACAATAATGTTAAAATGATTTTAAATAAAATGAAAATATATTACAAGCTATAATTATATGAGAGCCTCACGGTGGCGCAGTGGGTAGCACAATCGCCTCACAGCAAGAAGGTCGCTGGTTCGAGCCTCGGCTGAGTCAGTTGGCATTTCTGTGTGGAGTTTGCATGTTCTCCCCGTGTTGGCGTGGGTTTCCTCCGGGTGCTCCGGTTTCCCCCACAAGTCCAAAGACATGCGGTATAGGTGAATTGGGTAAGCTAAATTGTCAGTAGTGTATGAGTGTGAATGAGTGTGTATGGATGTTTCCCAGAGATGGGTTGTGGCTGGAAGGGCATCCGCTGCGTAAAACATATGCTGGATAAGTTGGCGGTTCATTCCGCTGTGGCGACCCCAGATTAATAAAGGGACTAAGCCGAAAAGAAAATGAATGAATGAATGATGTGGTGGAGAGGGCGTGATCGAACACCCAAAAAGGGGGGAGAGCAAGCGGAGACACCGGCGGCTGGTCAGTGGTCCAATTGTAAATAATCAGTAACACCTGTATTTTCTAGTAATTGGGCCGGAGAGACACCCTCATAAGGGGAGACGGAGCAGCCAAAGAGAGGAGGCCTGAGACTCAGAGAGGAGCCGAAAGGAGAGAGAGAAAAAAAAGAAAGTCCTAAAAATAAAGTATTTGTGCTTACCTGATATCGCCGACCCTGTCTTCTTCTTCCCCCAAAACGAACTTTACTACAAATGAATTATATGAGATAAAGTCTAAAGTATTGGATGAAAAGTTGAAATTATCAGATAAAGTAAAAATGATTATTAGAAAGTATCATTTTAAAAACGTAATTATTTAATTAAACACATTTGGCCTAATGTAGTCACAATTACATGATTGTTAAATATATAATAATTGATAATTATGCAATAAAATCCAAAAGTATAACATGAACAATTATGAAACATGGCATGCAACAAATCATAATAGAAATATCCGAAATTAAGATAATAAAAGCCAGAATTAATAAATATGAGATATGTATAATATAATAATAATAATTATTATTATTATTAATAATAATTACATAGAAAAAGCCAAGATTGTGAAATGAAAATGTTGAAATATTAAATTCAAATTAAGAGTCATAATAATATTTTTGATTATGACTTCTTATCTAATAATTACACCCTTTTTTACATCCTTTTTTGGATGTTCAAACTAGCCTTTCTGAAACACTGTTGCTTTTACATGAAGAACGATTTAATGTGCAAGTTTTGCATCCATAAATCAATTCAGCCAAATCTCACTATACAGTCTGCTTCACAATGAAAGTTATCTTGACATGACTGATATTCATTCATGTCAGGTCACGGTGACTCAAACTGTGGAATTTTAATGACTTTCACTCCAAGGTTCTTCTGCAATCCAGACATCAGACCTGCCGATGCAGATATTTCATATACTCTTGAAAATAAAAGTATAAGAAATGTGCGGAGCGTCACTGTATGCTATCGTTGAACACCAAGGAGGCTCTTGAAGTCTTTTAAAGTCCTGCCTCTCTAATCAGATCTTTGCCCTTGGCAATCGAAAGCTCTGATGTGAGCGTGAAAGAAAACACATGGCACTTCAGCCCCCGCTAAGCCTCTCACCCGCAGGACAAGTACATCAGCTCATCAAGACGCCACAGGTACATAAAAAAAAACATACATGAAGAAAAATAAATCATGTTTCCAGCTTTTGTAAATTATTTTAAAACCCACACTGCAAAAAAAAAAAAAAAAAAAAAGCTTTTCTTACTTTTTTGGTCTTCTATCTATCTATCTATCTATCTATCTATCTATCTATCTATCTATCTATCTATATATATATATATATATATATATATATGTATCTTGTATCAAATATCTACAAATTATTAAATCAAGAAGCATTTTCTAAATATTCAAAAATATTGTTTTGTTTTAAGAAATAGTATGTCCAAATTAAATGAGGTTTTACTTAAAACAAGCAAAATAATCAGTCAATGAGATAAGGTAAATAATCTTATGTCAAAAGGAAAAACAAGATTATTTGGCTTGTTTTAAGGTAAAAAATGCACTTTCATTTATTCATTTTCCTTCGGCTTAGTCCTTTTATTTATCAGGGGTCACCACAGCGGAATGAACCGCCAACTTATTCAGCGGATGCCCTTCCAGCTGCAACCCAGTGCTGGGAAACATCCATACTCACTCACACACATACACTATGGCCAATTTCATTCATTCATTCATTTTCTTTTCGGCTTAGTCCCTTTATTAATCTGGGGTCGCCACAGCGGAATGAACCGCCAACTTATCCAGCATATGTTTTACACAGCGGATGCCCTTCCAGCTGCAACCCATCACTGGGAAACACACTCATTCACACACGTACACTACTGACAATTTAGCTTACCCAATTCACCTATAGTGCATGTCTTTGGACTTGTGGGGGAAACCGGAGCACCCGGAGGAAACCCACGCCAACACGGGGAGAACATGCAAACTCCACACAGAAATGCCAACTGGCCCAGCCAGGACTCGAACCAGCGACCTTCTTGGTGTGAGGCGACAGTGCTAACCACTGAGCCACCACATTGCCAAAACTCTCTTAATTTTGGCTTATTATTTCTTAAAACAAGACTTAAAAAAACAGTTTTTGGCTTGTATAGAAAATGCTTCTTGATTTAAGATTTTTACATATTTGGACTAGAAACAAAACCAAAAATTTAAGTAAGAAAAACTTATTTTTTGCAGTGCAGGCTCATTGGGAAAATGTGCCCAGGGTGACAGTTTTGAGAACTGACAAATATGTGCTCTAGGGTAAATCAGATAAAATATATTCCAAACATTTCAAGACTTCTTCCTGACAAAAAAAGAATAAACAAAAAACAAAAAAACAAACAAACAAACAAACAAGCAAATAAATAAATAAATAAATAACCGAACTAACGAACGAATGAATGAACGAATAATAATAAATAATTCATTAAATAGTTTTTTTTTGACATGACAAAACTGGAAATAATAATAATAATAATAATAAAAACCTAACCTAATATAAGTATGTATTTTATTTGTCTTCTTAGAGGAGTGAAATCACAGTGAAAAACAACCCAGAATTCCCTCGCAACTTCAAAGCACCATTTAAAAACCAAGCATCCTACAGCGATATGGTGACTGGGCAACCAACCACAATACACTCCCGTTCCTTAACTAAATACTATATTTCATATCAATGCTATACAGACTTAAGCTTTCATGTTTTTTTGTTTTTTTTCCTTTTCTAAAGACACCATTTAAAATATGCTTCAAGTGTTTCTTCTGTTACACTTTAGCAATTTGTGATTTCAATTGTAATAATGAATATTTTTCTTAAAATGAGCCATAAAGTTATTGTACACTGTATATGCATGCCAAACTTTATAGTTTTATTCATATCTGTCTTCTGAAAGTTTTTACTGAGGGATATGTCCATGCATAATTTGGCTGGGGGCGGCACGGTGGCTCAGTGGTTAGCACTGTCGCCTCACAGCAAGAAGGTCGCTGGTTCGAGTCCCGGCTGGGCCAGTTGGCATTTCTGTGTGGAGTTTGCATGTTCTCCTTGTGTTGGCGTGGGTTTCCCCTGGGTGCTCCGATTTCCCCCATAGTCAAAAGACATGCGCTATAGGTGAATTGGATGAACTAAATTGGCCGTAGTGCATGTGTGTGTGCGAATGCGAGAGTGTATGGGTGTTTCCCAGTTCTGGGTTGCAGCTGGAAGGACATCAGCTGTGTAAAACATATGCTGGATAAGTTGGCGGTTCATTCCACTGTGGCGACCCCTGATAAATAAGGGATTAAGCTGAAGGAAAATGAATAAATGAATGAACAATTTGGCTGATTTTTATTGTACAAAAAAATAACAAATCTGGCTCTTTGCAGTGTTTTCTAAAAGACGAAGTGATACAAAAGATATCCAAAATGTGTCAAAAAATGCAACAATAATTTTGAACCAATGTTCAGATTTGCTTGTGTTAGATATGTATGCAAATTGCTGCATATTACATTAAATAATGTCTAATTTGCATATTCAAAACATCACATTTTAGAAAACTTATAATGCACTTTTTTTGCAATCAATTAACTTGGGAATTGTGGCGCTTACTAACATTTACTTTTACTGTATCTTTGCTAAATACTTTGCTGTATTTACTCACAGTGTCGTGCCTTAATTAACAGTATGCTATACATACAGGCTGTTCACAGACAGATTGGTGAAGTTTTGTTCTTGTGATCTTTCTTGTCCTGAAATGTAGCTAAAATATGCAAATCGTGCCTAAATTCGATGGCAATCCTGTTCAGATGTGCCCCAAATAACATTTCCCCCTAGACTATACAGATGGCCACAATAAAACACACTCTTGCGGACACGAAACACTGAGCGCACAAACGCAGCAGCTCATCCGAGGTCACACATCTTTTTTTTTTTTCAGAGGAAGGATATTTTTGCAGGCTAAAGTGAGGACGTAAGCTAAATTCCCCCTCCAGTGTGGATGGGATGGAAATTAAAAGGCTTTTATTGGGCAAAACGGTTGTGCAGGTGATTCATGTAGAGAAATTGGAAGGTCAGGAGCGCAGACTGAATCAATAATGGTCCTGGCAGGAGAGCGATCCCACATGATGGACTGCGCCAGGATTTCGCATGATTAATCAGCAGATTTGTTCGGGATTGATCGAAAGGGGGGAAACTCGGGACACCGGCTCAGGTTTTACCATGTTGTTGCTGATCTGAGGCCAGAAAGATTAAGATTGGAAAAACTTGAAAAACTGAGTATTTCTTTCAAGTTGCAACTTCTTTTTTAATATTATTAGAACATCATGGAGTTATTAAGGGATAGTCTCTATTTTTATTGCTTATTTTTAACTTATAGATAATAGCATCTACTTTTTTTATATTTATGAATAATTTCATTTCATTTTCCATCGGCTTAGTCCCTTTATTAATCAGGGGTTGCCACAGCGGAATGAACCACCAACTTATCCAGCATAAGTTTTACGCAGCTGATGCCCTTCCAGCTGCAACCCAGCACTGGGAAACACCCATACACTCTTGCATTCATACAAATACACTACAGCCAATTTAATTTATTCAATTCACCTATAGCGCATGTCTTTGGACTGTGGGGGAAACCGGAGCACCCGGAGGAAACCCACGCCAACACGAGGAGAACATGCAAACTCCACAAAGAAACGCCAACTGACCCAGCCGGGACTCGAACCCGTGACCTTCTTGATGTGAGGCAACAGTGCTAACCACTAACCACCCTATTTATGAATAATATATCTATATATTTTTTACAATTTGGGAATATAAAATTATCTATGAAATCAAACAAACTAATAAAAAGCAAGCAAGCAGGTACTGAGTAATGATATATGGTGCATCTGATAATATAAAGAACATGCTTAATTAATAATAATAATAATCATAAAAATTAAAGGGCAAAAAACGATTTCTATTAAAAAAAAAAAAAGTACATGTAATATAATACAATGTAATATAATATAATATAATATAATATAATATAATTAGTGCTGTGAAACAACTAACTGTGATTAATCACATCCAAAATAAAAGTTGGTATATTGTATGTGTATTCGCAGTGTATAAATATTGTGTATATAGAAAAATATAAATATAATACAAGGAATACAAAATATTTACATGTATTCATATTTATATATAATTTGTTTTAGATATAAACATTTAATTTACAAATATAAATAAACATTTTCTTGAATATATATTTATATAAGCATTTATTTTGGATGTGATTAATGACGATTAATCGTTTGACAGAACTAAATATAATATAATATAATATAATATAATATAATATAATATAATATAAT
>CAIGQV010016298.1:7796436-7813595 GCA_903798115.1 Danio jaintianensis
ATAATAATGATCCAGTCAAAGTGAGTCTGCAAAGTAACTGATTCAAATAGCTGAGACTACATGTAGTGACTCAGTGATTCAAATGATTTGTTCAGAGAGAGACTATAGTATGTGTTTAGACTCAGAGAAAGCTATAGTTAATAACTCACCAATTCAAATAATTCATTCAGAGTGAGTCTCCAGTTAATGATTCACAGACTCAAATAATTTGTCCAGAGGGAGTCTCCATTTAACAAACTATTGATTCAATTGATTACGCCAGAATGAGTTTTAACTCAAACACATGAGATCCTCTCAGCTTCAAGGATTTGTTATTGAAACCAAAATCTAATTTAGGTCATGGATGTCAGTTGTTTGTGAAGTAAAAGAGCAGTTTAAGTCCACCGTATGAATTGAATGTGAAATGTTTTGACCTGCATCAACCTGTTGTGAACCAAAGCATCCCTCAAAATGGATATTTTTTGATAATAATTTGAGCTTGAAGATGAGAGGAAGCTTTTTGGTGGGTTTTCACAGCAGATTCAATTAGGAACGTCTTTTTTTTCTTGCTTATTCTTCATCTAGTAGCTTAGTCTTTATCATTGTGTTTCAAAATCTCTATCATCAATTAGAGAATAAAGCATGAAGTAAGCTTGAGCACGGTGTAAACTGGCATCAAAAGAGCGCAGGTTTTTTTATGCCTGCAATTATTGCACTCCAAGCAAGTGTACACAACAACATGGAGTGGCGCAGAGCGTAATGGTGATCTCAGGCAGAGTAGACAAAATTGACATGGCCTTTTTATGTGTCGGCTGAGATCTGGAGCAGCGATTACGTAGGGCTCGGGTCCAAACGAGATGTCAGCTCTGGTGAGGGGACTAAGCCTGCAATTTTGCAATGATAGTGATTTTAGTGATATGAACATGTATTTATTTGACCATTGTAGTGACGATGGAGTAAAGAAGAGGCTTGGGCGAAAAGCACTTCAAAATAAATTACATTTTATAAAAAAAGAAAAAAAGAAAAAGAAAATGTAATAGAGGTTTGGTTTTCATTTGACAATGTCAAGAAACATTTTCATTTGAATGAATGAAGGAAGGAATAAACCAGTGAATAAATAAATACATAAATAAATACATTGATTAATTAATTAATAATAAATAAATAATAATAAATAAATTCATAATAAATGAATGAATGAATTATTTTTTTACTTCATTTATTATTAATGATACAATTAATAATAAATAAAGTAAAAAATATATATAATTGAATAAATAAACAAAATATTAATGTCATGTTGTAAAATATTTACTGCATGTAATAATAAAAATAAAAAATAATAATAATAATAAAAAAAATAATAAAAAATAAAAAATAAAATAAAATAAAATAAAATAAAATAATCCATGTATGATTTTCTTTTATAATCCTTGTTTTAAATCTATATAGCCTATTTTTTGTTTGTTTTTTTCCTTAAGGAATAAATAACTCAACCATCAGTAACATCTGGTCATATATATATTAATGTTTTTATAGAAATAAAATAAACAAATCTTCAAACTTGTCATTCAAAAATCCTTATGATGATAAATAAAAGTACATTATATAATTTTTGTTTCATCAATAATTCTATTCAAACCATAAATACCAACACCACCAAATCATGTTTTGCATTCAAAGTAAATCACAGTATTAACTGGTTTTAATAACTGTATTTTTTATTGCATAAAGTCTGACTACTTCAGGCCGCACCAAAAAACAACAACACATAACTTTTTGAAGGTCAGATTAGACAGAAAGAGCTCATTAAGATGCACATTTACACGTTTACAGTGTGGGAAGTGTATCCATTAGGATAAGCACGCACTCACAGAACCTATTTTATGGAGAAAATCATATTCACTGTGGCAGGCTTTGTCATTAACCTTGGATGACAAATTTATGCATTTTCCAAATTACCTTTGTAATTAATGACCACTCACAAAGCTACTAAACTGATGGAGAAACAAAGGCTGAAAATAAATACAGCGGCACCGCAGCGTCCGAGGTGTTTGTCACTGAGGACATCATGCTGGAAGACCACAAAACACTCAGGCAATTTTCATTAATTCAATAATTTAATGCAGTAAACAAAAGCCAAAAGGTGGAAATTATGCTCAAACATTTGACTCCCCTCTGCCCATTTGCATGCCTTTACGTTAGAACGTTTCAACACAAACAATGTTTCCATTTTCTCATTTTGTTGTTTATTCCGTGTTTAATTAAATACATCAAACGAACAGAGATGAACAGCAGAAATATGGAGAGATTGAGAAGGAACTTTAGATTAATTGAAAACTGCTTTTCGGTTTGCACAAGAAACGATTACTTTTTCTTTTTAGTTTAACCAATAAATTTAATGGTACCCTCAATTTAAAAGCAGATTGGTTTAATTAAAAGAGTGCTGAACCATTGCATTTTGTGATTGAATGTGGGTCATGTTGAATTATGAGGTGGCATTTGGACAAGGAGAAATTATAAATCAAAGTGGTGGTGAATTGGTCTGTAATGTTTAGATTTCATTTCAGGTATACAAACGGGAGCTCATTCTCAGCCGAAGCACTGCTGATGATGGATAGATGTATAAGTGACACCTTTTATGTTCATTAAAAAATACGTTCATCCTCTTACACATCAATAGATTTCACATCAAATGAAAATGATGCGATGATCTGTATTTATCTAGTACAACATTTGCTGAAATAAATGTTAACTCAGTATATACAGTTTAAGTCAGAATCATTAGCCCCCCTGTATATCATTTTCCCCAATTTCTGTTTAATGGAAAGAAGATTTTTTTAACACATTTCTAAACATAGTTTTAATAACTGACTTATAATAACCACAATTTTTTTCAAGATACTAGCATTCAGCTTAAAGTGAGATTTAAAGGCTTAATAATTAGGTTAATTAGGCAAGTTAGGGTAATTAGGCAAGTCATTGTATAACAGTGGTTTGTTCTGTAGACAATAAAAACAAATTGCTTAAGGGGGCTAATAATATTGACCTTAAAATGGTTTTTAAAAATGTAAAACTGTTTTTATTCTAGCCGAAATAAAAAAAATAAGACTTTCTCCAGAAAAAATAAATATTATAGGAAATACTGTGAAAAATTCCTTGCTTTGTTTAACATAATTTGGGAAATATTTGAAAAAGAAAAATACAAATTCAGAGGAGGGCTAATAATTTTGACTTCAACTGTATGTATAAACATACTATGGAGATTTGGACATTTTTAAAGAGATAGTTCACCCCAAAATGAACATTTACTCACTATTTCTCTCAAGTGGCTACAGACCTTTATGAGTTTCTTATTTCCTTCTTCTGTTGAACACATACGATGATCATTTGAAGAAATTTAACCGTTAACCCTTGACTTCCACAGTAGGAAAAACACTAAAATAGATACTATGGAAGTCAATGGTTACCAGATTTCAACATTTTACAAAACAACTTCTATTGTGTTCAACAGAAAAAAGAAACTCCAACAGCACATACCTAGTCTCTGTCAGCACATTACTGGTCTCTTTAACAGCACACTACTGGTCTCAAACAGCACATAACTAGTCTCTCTCAGCACATCACTATTCTCTTACAGCATATCACTTTGTCGCCAAGGAATTTGCAGATATTTTCAATCAGGTTTAGGTTAGGACTCTGGGCTGCCATTTCCTTTTTCATTGTTCATAGCATAAAGATACTGCTTTATCTAAACCAAGCTCTGACCAATGTGAGGAGCATTTACTCACACATGACTTTCTATAACTCTTCATTAATTTTCCTTCTGCTTAGTCCCTTATTTATCAGGGGTCACCACAGCGTAATGAACCGCCACTTGTTTCAACTATGTTGGTATATTTAGAAACGTTGCCGTGTGAAAGAGAACAAAAAGCAACATTGCAACACTTTTAAGCACTGTTTCGGAACAAAACATTCAATCTAACCACTTTCAATTTAAGAAATGTAATCGCCTAATTTTGATCTACTGTAAATGCATACTGTATAAATAAAGTAAATATTTATTTACATTTACCACAGATCCCCGCTGAATATCATTCTGAATCTGCCTATTTGTCTCCTATAAACAACTCTTCAGAATTAGTCATTCATTCATCTCATTTCCCTTCGGCTTAGTCCCTGATTTATCTGGGGTCGCCACTGCGGAATGAACCGCCTATTACTCCGGCACATGTTTTATGCAGCGGATGCCCTTCCAGCCGCAACCTAGTACTGGGAAATACCCATACACTCTCACATTCACACAAACACTCATACATTCATTCATTTTCTTTTCGGCTTAGTCCCTTTATTCATCAGGGGTCGCCACAGCGGAATGAACCTCTAACTTATCCAGCATATGTTTTACACAGCGGATGCCCTTCCAGTTCCAACCCAGTACTGGGAAACACCCATACACTCTCTCATTCACACTCATACACTACGGCCAATTTAGTTTATTCAATTCACCTATACCGCATGTCTTTGGACTGTGGGGGAAACCGGAGCACCCGGAGGAAACCCACACCAACAAGGGGAGAACATGCAAACTCCACACAGAAATGCCAACTGGCCCAGTCGGGACTCGAACCAGCGACCTTCTTGCTGTGAGGTGACAGTGCTAACCACTGAGCCACCGTGCCGCTACACTCATACACTAAGGCCAATTTACTTCATTCAACTCACTTACACTGCATGTGTTTTTTTACTGTAGGGGAAACTGGAGCACCCAGATGAAACCCTGGAGCACCCAGATGAAACCCATGCTACTTCGGAATTGCTTGCATAAATATTTACACGTATGGATTTTTGAGCAACATTTCAGAAACACAAAGCAGGAGAGCGTGAAATGCACACAAAGAGCATAGACAAATTGAGTCAGCCTCCTTCTCTGGTAACCATAAACCGGCTTATCTAATCTCCTCGAGGAGCTGAAAGACTCGTCCTCCACATGCATGACAAGTGCCGGCCCTGGAGGATCTAGATAAAGGCGAACTCGCAGGCTTTGGGATTAGACTTGAGGAAGCTTCCACAACAAGTGTTCAACAAGGTTGGGCTCAGCAGGAGAGCGAGAGGCGCAAATAATTAAACACTGGGGAAAGTGTGTGTTCATTGGGACTTAGGCTCAGGCCTGATGTGTGACAGAAACAACGAGGCATTGTTCATATCTGCAGATCATGTAAAGCAAAACATATGGAGATGTCCCATCTGCTTCTCAGGGCTCGATCCTGCACTTTCTGAATGTCGAGAAAGGCTGGAAACATCATTTGGTGTTAATTGAGACAGTGAATGATAAACGCATTCAAAAGACAGGCTCTTTAAAGTCCGCATGAACTGGAATCTGCGACCAATTTTTTTTTTTTTTGTGACGCAGTTTCTAGAGAAAAGGAATATTAAATGAGAAAACAGTGGGTGTGGCTTATTTTTTCTACTGTGAGCTGATTAGTTGTAGTAAAGTAGGCACTTCATTCAGAAAGATTGGGAAATGGGTTTTAGAAGAGTTATTACAACCTAACAGACACCTCCTGCGCTTTCTGAATGTCGAGAAAGGCACGAAACATCATTTAGAGTTAATTGAGACAGTGGATGGATTTAAAAGACATGCTCTTTAAACGTTATTGGGTTATGGGAAATTGCTTTGTTTTGTTTTTTTTATTAGAATGCACACTAATAATACTGAGAATGCATATGAGATGCTCATTGAGCTGTGAGTCATTGTAAAGACAAAAAAATCACATTACATTAACATCTTAATTTATTTTTATAATAAGAGAGAGAAAGAAAGAGAGAGAGAGAGAGAGAGAGAAAGAGAGAGAGAGAGAGAGAGAGAGAGAGAGAGGGAGAGAGAGAGAGAGAGAGAGAGAGAGAGAAAAGTGATGGAGGTAAGATGCTTATTCTTTGTTTATGTAATTTTAGTTTGTTTGTGAAATATTACTAAAGATAAATAATGAATGCAAAAATATTTATTATTATTATTATTAGTAGTAGTAGTAGTAGTAGTCGTAACATTTTAAACTTTATGACCATCAACATATCATATCCAGATCACGTGAAAGATTACATTTTGTTTAAATAAACAAAAAATCTATTTTGACAACAACAGCAACAGCAATAAATGAATTAATAATACTAATACTAATACTACTACTACTAATAATAATAATAAAAAATACATAATAATAATAATAATAATAAGTACATAATAACAATAATAATAATAATAATAATAATAACAATAACAATAACAATAAATAAAATAAAATAAAATAAAATAAAATAAAACAAAATAAAATAAAATAAAATAAAATAAAATAAAATAAATAAAATAAACCATTTGGGAGTTTTTATTTCTCTCTTATTCTCAATTATGACATTTATATTGTTTTAGTATAGCAGAAGCTATTGTCAAATTGCATAAAAATAATCCATAAATTTCGAAATTCATAAAATATTTTGGTACAGTTGCTTTTTTACTAGATTACTAAATATGTTGATGCATGTTTTAAACATTAATTAATTAATTATTTAATTAACTAATTATTTAATATTTATAAATATTTATAAGTATTAATAGTTAATTAATATTTGCTAAATATTTTAATGCATGTTTTAAACATTTATTTATTTATTCATTAATTAATATTTATAAACAGTTTTTATATTTATTTATTAGTTTGTTTGTTTGTTATATGGATTCCAGGTAATCTTTAAAAAATATAAAGCATAGGTAATTGCATTCATGTAGACAAGAATAAAATTATACATGTACACATACATAATGTTTTGTTTTGCTAAAAAAAAAATGATAACAAATACACTTCTTTTAAGCTCATGCAGTGCGCCACAACTAAAATATAATTGAAGATATGCATTGTGCTGAACTTCCCTATGAATGAAGTTCAGTGCTTCACTGCTCTCAGAATGAAGTGTCATTGACCAAGCCTCCACATCACAGCACACAGATATCTCAGAGCAGCAGTTTACTCACAGCAAATCTCACATAATGTCTATGATAATCAAAATGCATTTCCTACATATTTAGCATTAAGCCTGATAACGCAGGCCTCCAATGCATGCAAAGAATCTTAAATAAACAGCTTCAACACTCCTGCTTTTTACTGACTTCCACTCATATTTGCTGTTTTTCCCATATTTTTGGAAGAAAAAAAAGTCAAATGAATTTTCCTAACAGAACTGATAGGATCCAAACACCATTAATATTCATGCATACACACGGATAAATTCATAATAATAACAACAACAATAATAATAATAATAATAATAATAATAATAATAACAATAATAACAATAATAATAATAATAAAATATTTTATTCACACATTATTCACCTGCCTTGATTTTTCTTACTATGATTTATATACTATTACAGTATTTATCAGTTTGGATTTTATTTTTATATACTTTCAGTGTTCATAATTTTATTATGTTTATTTATGTATTTGTTTATTTAGCACTTTAGCTTAAATTAAAGTTACACGTGATACCTTAGCAAAAAATAAATAAATAAATAAATAAATAATAATAATAATTATTATTATTATGACTCAGAACTTTAGCTTAATCTTAAGTTACACGTGACGCCTTAGCAAATGAATAAATTAATAATAATAATAATAACAATAACAATAATAATAATAATAATAATAATAATAATAGGGGTGGCGCAGTGGGTAGCGCTGTCGCCTCACAGCAAGAAGGTTACTGGTTTGAGCCTCGGCTGGGTCAGTTGGCATTTCTGAGGCATTTCTGTGTGGAGTTTGCATGTTCTCCCCGTGTTGGCGTGGGTTTCCTCCAAGTGCTCCGGTTTCCCCCACCCTGCAAAGACATGCGCTATTAGTGAATTGGGTAAGCTAAATTTTCCGTAGTGTATATGTGTGAATGAGAGTGTGCTGGATAAGTTGGCGGTTCATTCCGCTGTGGCGACCCCAGATTAATAAAGGGACTAAGCCGAAAAGAAAATTAACGATTGAATGAAAAATTAATAAATAAATAAATAAATATATTTCTATTTTATTCTGTTTAAGCTTTAACAAATCTAATGCAGGTATATTTCACTACAAAGGGAACAATTTATAGTTTATAAACGTATCATTTGCTAATGCAAGAAGATTCTTTCTCTTATTTGTTTTGAAACTCCACAAGAGAAGCGATCGACTTAAACTGAAGTTCACTGTATATTAAGCTGACAGTATACATTATATCTTTGCACCGAGTGTCTTACTGAAGTGTTGACCAAGAGTCGAGTTCAGAGATCCTCAACCTCCTCTAGCAACATTTTCATTGTGCATTGGCACATCTCTGTGCTGTGTGTCTGTAATGTGTTTCAGCAAAAGGTCAGCCGGATGCAGGAGCTGAAGCCTGAATCTGCCCTGGTGTTAGCTGTCCTCCACCGAGCAATTATGGCAACTGAATTACCATGGCTTGCAAGGTTGTCTGGGATCATTACCAATTAACCTTTAGGGACGCCTGGCACCGTGTTTGAGCGTGTTTTGTCAGGGAAACAAAGGGGACAGGAAGGAAAACACTGGTCTAAATTATCCAGAGCTTGACAACACACAATTACCAACTAATTATCCAGAAACTCAAGTCCTCTGCGGTGTTGCGGCAGCCATCATACAGACCATAATACTGCAAAATGTTGTGCATTCTCTTAAAAGGTCCTGGGTTTAGTGGAAGTTCAGCTCAATCATGAGCATTTGTTGATAAAGTTTATTACTGCTCAATGAATCAAATGAATCAGTCAGAGTGAATCTCTCTGATTCACTGATTCAAATGATCCAGCCTGGGTGTCCAGATTACGAGTTATCCAGATAACAAGTCATTGAATCAAATGATCTGGTTAGAGTTAATTTCCAGTGAATGATTCATTAAATTATATAATCCAGTCAGAGTGATTCTTTGAATAATGTGTCACTGATTCAATTGATCCAGTCTGGATTTGTGTCCAGTTAACGAGTAACTTAATCCAATGATCTGGTTAGAGTTAATCATCAGTAAATGATTCACTAAAATATATAATCCAGTCAGAGTGATTCTTCGGATAATATTTCATTGATTCAATTAATCCAGTCAGAGAGAGTCTCGAATTAATGATTCACTGATTCAAATGATCCAGTCTGGATTTGTGTCCAGTTAATGAGTAACTGAATAAACTGATCTGGTTAGAGTTAATCTTCAGTAAACAATTCACTTTATAATTCAGTCAGAGTGAGTCTCCGGTTAATGTTTCATTGATTCAATTGATCCGGTCAGAGAGAGGCTCTCCAATTAATGATTCACTGATTCAGATGATCCATTTTGGGTATCTACGTGTCCAGATAATGAGTCACTGAATCAAATGATCTTTCTAACATTTACAAACATGAATTAATAGTGTAATAAATGTACTGTTCACAGTTATTTCAAGTTAGTATACATTAACTAACATTAGTCTACTTCCCTGTTTGACTCAGTTTGATTTAGTTCAGGTTTATGTGACAGATTGTAATTTATGACAGCCTAAAGGACTAAAGCATTGGTTACATGTATTTGCTGGATATAAAAAAAGGTGGATGCTTAAAGATGAGTGGCCGCTAAAAGCTGCCTGCCACATAAACAAATGTTGAAAATAATTTAGGGGACAAGCAGGAGCCGTTCATCCAGAACAGACTTCTGACTCAACACTTTCAGTTCCAGCGTTTGACAACGAGCTTCACATCTCACATCAATTTAAGGCTCATTTGCTGCAGACAACCTTCTACTGTCTAGTACTTTGGCATATGTGTCTTTCCCGGAAAACATATCTTCAGTATATCATATTTAACTAAAAGATGACTTGAGAATCTGGAATGCTGAGGGATTTTTTAACTGCTGTTTGAGCATGTTTAATTAGAACATGCGTTAAATTAGTGTTGTTTTAGGATATCTGACCTGCATTTTTATTTCACTCATATTTTATTAAACATTTTAATATTTTTTTTATTATTTTACTTTTTTATTACTTAAATTTTTATTAATTACTATTTAAAATTTTTTTTTGTTCATTTTAATTTATTTTAGATACATCATAATAAACTAAATAATAAACAACAATTAACTAAGTGGATCATTTATTAAAATTAAAGCATTAAATTTATTAAAAGTGACAGTAAAATAAATAAATAAATAGTGTTTTTTTAATATATATTTTGAATACATTACTAAATAAATACATTTAAATGAATTAACTTTCTATAAATCTAAATACGTACATATACTGTACATATCTACATACATACATACTAATTCATAAATGTAAAATTCCTAAAACAATTTCCTGAACCTTTTCAGTTTCCACAATAAATAAATAAATAAATAAATAAATAAATAAATACAGTTGAAATCAGAATTATTAAACCCCCTTTGAATTTTTTTTCTTTTTCAAATATTTCCCAAATAATGTTTAACAGAGCAAGGAAATTTTCACAGTATGTCTGATAATATTTTTTCTTCTGGAGGAAGTTTTATTTGTTTTATTACAGCTAGAATAAAAGCAGTTTTTAATTTTTTTAAAACTATTTTAAGGTCAACATTATTAGCCCCTTTAAGCTATATATTGTTTTCGCTACTCTACAGAATAAACCATCGTTATACAATAACTTGCCTAATTACCCTATCCTGCCTAATTAACCTAGTTAAGCCTTTAAATGTCACTTTAAGCTGTATAGAAGTGTCTTGAAAAATATCTAGTAAAATATTATTTACTGTCATCATGGCAAAGATAAAATATGATAAAAAATGAGTTGAAAAAATCTTCTCTTTGGTAAACAGAAATTGGGGAAAAAAATAAACAGGGGGGCTAATAATTCAGGGGGTTTAATAATTCTGACTTCAACTGTAAATAAATGTGTTTTTAGGTTTTATACTAACAATAGCTAAGCACTGTAATACCAACCACAATGCACTGTAAAAAAAGGTATGACAGGAAGTCAAGACAACAAATATTTGTATGTTGCTTTAACTTATTTTAATTTGAGTGAATCAGGTTTCAACATTTTTTAAAAGTTATACAAAGTTTAATGACTAGAAAAGTTAATTTGATTCAACTAAAAAAAAATAGGGCAGCTAGCTTTTTCTTTTGCAGTGTGGGATTAAAGTCCACATGAACCGGAAGCTGCGACCGTTGTTTTTTGTTTTTTGTATTGTGACGCAGTTCCTAGAGAAATGGAATATTAAATGAGAAAAAGTGGGTGTGGCTTGATTTTTTCTACTGCGAGCTGATTGGATGTAGTAAAGTAGGCATTTAATTTAGAAAGCTCAGAAAACTGGTTTTTGAAGAGTTATTACAACCTAACAAACACCTCCTCCTCGCCATTTCTGTTTGTTATTAAAACTGAGCATTGGAGGGGTGTGGTTAAGTATGTTAGCCACGCCCAATATCTCAGACAGAATTCAGATTTCAATTAAAGATTACAAGGGCAAACACTTTTTTCTTCTTCTTCTTAATGACACGCACAGATGAATTGTTCACCACAAAACTAGCTCTGTAAGCTAACAAAAACAATATGGACAGTGGTTACCACTGTCGCCTCACAGCAAGAAGGTCGCTGGTTCGAGTCCCGGCTGGACCAGTTGGCATTTCTGTGTGGAGTTTGCATGTTCTCCCCGTGTTGGCGTGGGTTTCCTTGGGGTGCTCCGGTTTCCCCCACAGTTCAAAGACATGCGCTATAGGTAAATTGGGTAAACAACATTGACCGTAGTGTGTGAATGCGAGTGTATGGATGTTTCCCAGTAGTGGGTTGCAGCTGGAAGGGCATCCGCTGCTTAAAACATATGCTGGAATGGTTGGCGGTTCATTCCGCTGTTGCGACCCCTGATAAATAAGGGACTAAGCCGAAGGAAAATGAATGAATGAATGATTCATTTGTACTTTAAATGAGTTAATTTTAAACATTTCTCCTTATGCACAGATGTCAAACTGAACTGTGAATGGAAAAGCAACAATTTATGAATAGCTATTGAGTGTGTGTGCTCAAAACGGTGACCTTTTGATTGAGCTGTTTTGCTCGGGTTTCTCCCCCGGGCCGTGCAGTGCAGCAGTGTGTGTGTGTGTCGGTGTGTGTGAGGCACTGGAGCGTCTCAGAGAGGGTGATTGGATGGCTTCGTGTGTGTGTCTATGGACTGGCCTTCTGCATATGCCTAACAGAGCATCAGGCAACCGCAGTCACATCCACAGGCTGAGCAAGTGTTTGCATGTTGCGTTTTTTGTCTCCGAGCAGCTGTCAGTATCTTTCAAGAAGCATCGGATGTGAAGCCTTGGCTCTTCTCTTCGCAGCTGTGTTGCATTGCCAGTTTCTTCGCTGAGGATTGTCAACTTTTTTATTTGCATTTGTTCCCCGGCCAATCAAAGCTTTTCGCCTGTGGTCCGATGATCCAGCAGAAACGGACAGAATTTCCTCCCACTTCACTGGGGATGAACCCTCGGTTTGAGCTTCCCTCCAGACCCGGCTGCTGCGTCCTCGGGTCTGCCGATGTCACTCGCAATATTTATTATTTTCGTCTAGTGGTCCGATATGCCGTTTGAAATTGGTACAACGTGTTAAAGGGACAGTTCACTCATAAATACACACTTGTTTTATTATGAATTATTATTATTTTTTTTCACAAATAAATTCATTCATTCATTCATTTTCTTTTCGTCTTAGTCCCTTTATTAGTCTGGGGTCACCACAGCGGGATGAACCGCCAACTTATCCAGCATATGTTTTACACAGCGGATGCCCTTCCAGCTGCAACCCATCACTGGGAAACATTCATACGCACTCATTCACACACATACACTACGGACAATTTTTAGCTTACCCAATTCACCTATAGCGCATGTCTTTGGACTTGTGGGGGAAACCGGAGCACCCGGAGGAAACCCACGCGAACACGGGGAGAACATGCAAACTCCACACAGAAATGCCAACTGACCCAGCCGAGGCTCGAACCAGCAACCTTCTTGCTGTGAGGCGAACGTGCTACCCACTGCGCCACCGTTCACAAATAAATGTAAAAATAAATTCTACTTATTTATTTATTATTATTATTATTATATTTATGTATGCATTTATTTATTTATTTATTATTATTATTATTTTTTTTATTACCCAATTTGGTTCCTGGCTTCCCATCAAGCTTTTGTGGTTTTAGATTATTGCTTTAGTTTGAAGCAACAAGTTAGCAGTATGCTAAATAAGATAAAATCGTAGTAATAAAGATATTATTAAAAGATAGATATAATAAAAGATAAAGTAGTAATAGTAGTAGTAGTAGTAGTAAAAATAATAATAATAGAAATAATAAAAATAATAATTATTATTTTCATTGTTATTGTTGTTATTATTATTATGTTCAAATTTAATATGCTTTCTACTGTTCCAAAGTTTGCTTTAAGTGTGTTTTTATTTCTTATTATCAAAGCTGCATTTACTAAATCAAAAATCCATAAAAAATGAAAACCATAAAACACTGATATATTTTAAAACAACTGGTTTCAATTCAAATGTATTTTAAAATGTAGTTTATTCCTGTCATGCAAAACTAATCTTTCAGTATCATTTATTTAATATTCAGTGTCACATGACCTTTCAGAAATCATTTCAATATCCACGTTTATATTTCTTGTTATTATTAAAAATGCTAAAAAGAGTTGTGCTGCTTAATATTTATTTATCTATTTATTTATTTACGTATTTATTTATTTATATTATTTATTTAATTTTTTAATTTTTTTGGAAACCTCCAAACATTTTTTTAAGGTTAAATGAATTAACAAAGTTGAAAGGAACAACATATTTTTGCATCCTTTCAAAATTAATTAAATAATTTCTTTACGCATGCACACACACACACACACACACGCGCACGCACACGCACACATGCACACACAAGAGGGTAGAGTTCAGAGTTCAGAAACAGTGCTCAATCATAGACAGATAGAGACTAACTCTTGCTAGGGTGACTTTGTAACTTTGCAGATCTTTTTTCTCAAACAGCAACATTGCACAACAAAGGAACTTGAAAGTGCGTTTTCTATCCATTATTCACAGTTTAATGCAGGAATAAATATCCCTGTCTCTAAAGGGTTTAGATTAGCCCTCATAATGCCAACGCTGATGCCAAAGGAGATAATTAGCTTTACTATTTCCTTGTCATCTGTGATAGCATACATATTATTCCACATGAGATCTCCTTATCTGTGCTGATGGTCTAAGCAGATATTTCAGGTTGTTCCTCTGATGTGGAGCACACGGCTCAATCTGCTGAAATATCCAGGGGCTCAGGAGCTTCTCGGCTGACAGGTGGGTCAACACTCACACTGAGCTCCAAGAGGCTATCACTGCTGTGACAGAAAGCGCTAGAAAGAGGAATAGAAAGAGCTGGAGAGAGAAAGAGAAGACAGAAAAGACAGACACAAGGGAGGATAGCCTCTTTCAACAGACTGACACAGCAACACAAATGTAAGTGTCAGCCCAGAGGCATTATTCAGGGCTATGGAAGATGTATGAAGGGATACTGCGGTAATGGGGAAATCATGAAATTTACGGGCCCATATCATATGCTTTATATATATCCCTTACATTTTACAGTTTGGCCCCTGAGGGTCCACTTATGGCCTGTTTCCACTGAGTGGTTTGGTATGCTTTTATGTCTGTTTCCACTCTAAAAAAATATCAAAAATCGAAACGTACTGTACCACTTTTTGGGTACCCTATGTGTTAAATGTGACCTGTACCGAACCGTACCATACCGTACTGAACTGAGCTGTAACACTCAGTGGAAACAAGGCATTATAAACACTTTTATTCTATGGGCGGTGGAAATTCTTGATTCTGATTGGCTGGAAGGTGTGCAATAAAATAGCTTAATGTACAGATAGTTGCAGTCAGTTTTGATAATAGTTCGAAATAAACGCACCACTCTCCAATATTAGTAGTAACCATAGCAACACAATGACAGTGGCCTTCATTCCTCTGTGTAATTCGGAGAACACCAGGAAGCCGATGTTGAAAAACCAACTCTGGTAGCTAACGTAGCTTACTATGAGTTATAAGATATGCCCGTGTCATTACCGTGTACATACATGATCTCTTTTGCGAGTGAGTGCTCTGACTGCCTGTGACTGATTCAATCTTATTGAAAATATTGTGCTGCCAAGAGCATGGTTTTAATTTGTCTAAACATTAGCAAATGACCAAGGAATAAGCAAGATAATCAATTGCTTGTCCCGTAATAAATATTTTAAATGTACAGCGCAAAGAACAAAAAATAAATAAAAAGTCTGAGGTAAATCAGAAAGTGCATTTAGAATCGTTAGTATTTGGAATGACAAAAGCCATTGTTTAGTTTTCTGTTTCCCCTTGGACTTTTTCAGGATTTATTATTATTATTATTATTATTCATTCATTCATTTTCTTTTCGGCTTAGTCCCTTTAATTATCAGAGGTCGCCACAGCGGAATGAACCGCCAACTTATCCAGCATATGTTTTAAGCAGCGGATGCCCTTCCAGCTGCAAACTATCACTGGGAAAGATCCATACACACTCATTCACACACATACACTACGGACTATTTAGCTTACCCAATTCACCTATAGCGCATGTCTTTGGACTGTGGGGGAAACCGGAGCACCTGGAGGAAACCCACGTGAACACGGGGAGAACATGCAAACTCCACACAGAAATGCCAACTGACCCAGCCGGGGCTCAAACCAGCGACCTTCTTGCTGTGAGGCGATTGTGCTACCCACTGTGCCACCGTGCTGCCAATATTATTATTATTATTATTTTTATTATTTATTTATTTATTTTTTGCTACTGTACCTTTAAGACTTTTTTCTAAAGGGGTCATGGCATTCAATCATCATTAAATGACAGGGCAGTTGACTACTTGATTCTAATTGGATGATTCTAAACATTCTAAGTCATATTTTGAAAAAAAAAATAAAAAAAAATTAAGCAACCCAGTACAGCCCCCAAAATGCTTATTAATTATCATTTTAAACCAGGGGTGCCCAAACTTGGTCGTGGAGGGTCGGTGTCCTGCAGAGTTTAGCTCCAACTTCCTTCAACACATTTAACTGGAAGTTTCTAGTGTACCTAATAAGAACTTGACTAGCTGGTTCAGCTGTGTCTAATTGGGGTTGAAACTAAAATATGCAGGACACTGAATGCCCTCCAGGACTGAGTTTGGGCACCCCTGTTTTAAACCATAATGCAGTAAACAATATATCACACACAATTACATTTTTATGTTCACAAAAGTTTTACTTGTATTTATTCTCTTTAAGCTAAATACAAGTAATCTAAATAAAAGCCTTGATACAAGGTAAAAAGTGATTAAATTCAAACGTGATTACATTAAAATGTTTGGGAGGAGTTTAAAAAGACACAATGTTGATTAAATGAAGAGTGTTTTAAGTCATATATTACCATTTTATTTCCTGAAAATACAGAGCTGGTTTGTTGTGATGCTGAAGGCTCAAAAAAAAACCAGCGTCTGAGCTCAAAGAAAGCTCATCATCACCGCTGACAAACCCTGTTAGTCAGCTGCTTACTGAGAGTGAAACTTGCCATCCATTCAGCATAAAACCAATTATATTTCTGCAAAATGTCAGGAGAACAATGTTTAAGCCACTTCATACGCCATGGCTATTGACAAATGAACATATCACAATGCATTTTAATACACTTTTGTTCAGCGAGAGCCATTAAAAAAAAAAATAAATAAATAAATAAAATAAAATCTATGAATAGTTTGGAGCTCCAGTCGGATTTTTTTCTTCGCAGCGCGGCTGAGCTTCATGCTGAGGCCACATTTGAGGACCTACATGTATGATTCAGGCTTTTTGTAAAGCTCCACGCTCATTAAATCAATTCCCCGAACCACCTGCTTACTTCTAATGTTGTTTTGCTTATTCAGAAGTTGTTTATTTCGCAGACGCATTAGGGCGAAGTCTACTGTAAATTAAACGTCACCCATGCGAGAGGTCATTTGTTATCGGGGCCCTTGGGATTTAATGAGTCAGTAATGCTTCATGCACACGCCATTTTTTCTTCATGATGTGAGGTAAACGCAGAGCTTCTTCTTTTAGCTTTTGTTCACAAACATGCATACA
>CAIGQV010016298.1:7813695-7832148 GCA_903798115.1 Danio jaintianensis
ATATATATATATAGTAAAAATTAAATAAAAAAAGGGCGACATGGAGGCTCAGTGGTTAGCACTATCCCCTTACAGCAAGAAGGTCACTGGTTCGAGTCCCGACTGGGTCAGTTGGCATTTCTGTGTGGAGTTTGCATGTTCTCCCCATGTTGGCGTGCGTTTCCTCTGGGTGCTCCAGTTTTCCCCACAGTTAAAAGACATGTGCTTTAGGTAAATTAAATAAACTAAATTGGCCGTAGTGTATGTGTGTGAATGCGAGTGTGTATGGATGTTTCGCCGTACTGGGTTGCAGTTGGAAGGGCATCCACTGTGTGAAACATATGCTGGATAAGTTGGCGGTTCATTCTGCTGTGGCAACCCCTGATGAATAAAGGGACTAAGCCGAAGGAAAATGAATGAATTGATAGTATATATATATATAATTTTCTGTTGAACACAAAAGAATATATTTTGAAAAATGTTGGTATCCAAACAGTTGATGTTGACTTACATAGCAGCGGAAAAAAAACACTATGGTGTTTAATAGTGATCATCAATTGCCAATGAGAATTAGTAGTGTGCAATCATTCTGGGCTGGATTTGCTCATTCCCCCCATGATGGTTGGGTTTAGGGGTGGGGTTTGGTGCCATGCCTCCTTTTAAAAAAATCGTACATTTTCGTACGACTGAATTTGTATGAATTAACCACTAAACTGACAAAACTTACAATAGTTATGTCTCCTCACGATATAAGGCTAGGCTCATTCCCTCAATGACACTCAAGTTTAGGGGTGGGGTTTGGTGCCACGCCTACTTAAAAGAAAAATCATACATTTTCTTACCACTGAATTTGTATGAATTAACCACTAAACTGACAAATTGTGAAATAGTTACATTTTCTTGTGAGATCGAGCTGGGCTCATTTGCCCAATGATGGTTGAGTTTAGGGGTGGGGTTTGTTGCCATGCCTGGTTTAAAAAGTCATATGCAATTCGTAATTCCTAATTTGTATTCGTACAAATTAGCCACTTTTCTGACATTAAATAAAATAGTTATGTTTCCTCATGAGATCGGGGCTTTTTAGATCCACCTCTAAAACCACTTATAGTATTTTCACTTTCATGATCCACATTTGAAGCAGCTGATGTGATTTGAAGCGCAGTTGACTGATGCGTGATTTTTGACTGAATTTTTGTTGTTGTTCGTGCTCATCTCCTGCTTCATACGTCAATTACTCAAACTTTTAGCAATGGCCGATGTCCAATGGCCTGCAAGCGCTGGCAGATCTGCAGACTGTGAAGGTACTCAACACAAAGTCAAGCATGCTGGAAAAGTCCCGCGGGCTCTGGAGGGTGAGACACAAACCCATATCACCGCTGCCAGCCAATTAGAAAAATGACTCCCTGATCCCCGAACGCAGCCTCTCAACGGGCAGATTCTGGGAAATGTGTTCTCACTGCGAGTGTGAGGGAAAAGTTGAATAAGTTTAGTTATTAGCATATGTCAGATGCTTAACAGGATTTTTCCCCCCTGTTAGCTGTTGTGAGCAAGATGGCACTTAGTCACAGATGTGAGTTATTCAGAGTGCACAGATTGGTTTTAAGCCAATCCAATTATACAATTAAACACTATGAAAACTAGATGGACCTAAAAAAATGATCTAAGTGTAAGGAATAAATAATAATAATAATAATGGTAATAATAATAATAATAATAATAATAATAATAATAATAATACAAAATACAAATAATGGTAATAATAATAATAATAATAATAATAATAATAATAACAATAAATACAAATAATAATAATAAATACAAATAATAATAATAATAAATACAAATAATAATAATAATAATAATAAATACAAATAATGGTAATAATAATACTACTAATAATACTTATCATATTAATCATAATAACCATAATAATAATAATAATAGTAATAATAATAATAATAAATACAAATAATGGTAATAACAATAATAACTATAATAATAATGATAATAATAATAATAATAATAATAATAATAATAATAATAATAATAATGATGATAATAATAATAATAATAATAATAATGATAATAATAATAATAATGATGATAATACATATTATTATTATTATTATTATTATTATTATTATTATGAGGGTTTTTTAAATAAAAAAATACAAATATAAAAAAAAATGATTATGATATGTTCTTATTTGTGTATATATGTGTGTAAATAATACATATTTAATGAACCTATAATTGATATATAAATTTTTATTATGCAATAAAAATTAATTTACGTAATGTTCTTTAAAACATACACAATTGCATTTATAATGTGAGAGACACACTGCTTGTAATTTTAAATGTTAAAATGCTCTTTCTATCTATGTGGCAAATGACTCCAAATGTTCCTGACTGTCACAAGAAATCTTATGGGCCAATAAGATTCATTTTCACCTTCATAAAGCCAGCTGTCAGGATAAAGCTTTGCCTTCTTCTCATACTTGACTAATTCAATAGTGCTGAATATTTTTAGACAGTAGCTTTAAGGCGAGACACACTGCAGGCAGAAAGACTGACTTTTCATGCAGCTGTCAGTTTGGAGATTTGGGCCTTTTTTGCTTTTCATTAAGTGTTTTTTTCCTAATGTAAAGAAAACATGTGAAATATACTCTTTGGTGATTATTTTGCAACACACTATAGATTTGAATCTGTAGATTTAAATTACCATACATTTCATTTTTCATAAATCCCCACTTCAGCAACAATCACTTAAACCAACACTTTTTTAATTATTTATATCTGCATTCTGAAAGGGATGTGTTCATACATAATTTGCCTGTTTATTTACAACATTTTATTTCTATAAAACAAATAAGAGTAAGAAATATAATGACGTTCTTAGCTTTCCTTTGATTTTTTATTATGTTCTAAATTATTTATTTATTTATTTGCTTATTTATTTATTTATTTATTTGCTTGTTTATTTATTTATTTATTTATTATTATTTCTTTTAGTTTGACTGGAACAAAAGCAGGTTTTATTGTATTTTAAAGATTTTTAAGGTCAATATATTACTACCCCTTAAGGTTTACTCATTTATTTATTGATTGGCTACACTGTTGTTCAAAGACTTGCCTAATTAACATAACCTGTCTAGTTAGCCTAATTAACCTATTTAAGTCTTTAAATTGCACTTTAAGCTGAACACCACAATATAGTATCTTGCAAAATAACCAGCAAAATACCTAGTAAAATAGTACAGTCATCAAAGATAAAATTAATTAATTAATTTACTGTATGATGTTTAAAAATATTCTCTCCAGTAAACAGCATTTGGAAAATATTTTTTTAAATAATTAAAATATCTCAGCAAAGCTAATAATTTGTACTTCAACTCGAAATGAATAAAAAAATAAACAATAATAAAAAAAATAATAATAATAGTAATTATAATAATAACAGTAACAACAACAACAATAATAATAAAATCCAAACAAACATACAAATAAGTAAATTAATAAATAAATAAAAATAAATAAATAATAGTAATAAATATAAGAAGAAGAAGAAGAAGAAGAAGAACAAGAAGAACAAGAACAAGAAGAAGAAGAAGAAGAAGAACAACAACAACAAAATACAAACAAACAAACAAATAAATAAATAAATAAATAACATAAATAAATAATAGTAATAAAACTATAACAATAATAATATTAAAATAATAATAATAATAATAACAAAATACAAACAAACAAAATAAAATAAAATAAAAATAATAATAATAATAATAGTAATTATAATAATAACAATAACAGTAACAACAACAACAACAATAATAATAATAATAATAAAATCCAAACAAACATACAAACAAATAAGTAAATTAATAAATAAATAAATAGAAATAAATAATAATAATAATAATAATAATAATAATAATAATAAAATCCAAACAAACATACAAACAAATAAGTAAATTAATAAATAAATAGAAATAAATAATAATAATAATAACAATAACAAAATACAAACAAACAAACAAACAAATAAAAAAATGACAGAAATAAATAAATAATAGCAATAAAACTATAATAATAATATTAAAATAATAATAATAATAATAAAAAAAAAATACAAACCAACAAACAAATAAAAAAATTAAAAATAATAACAAATAATAATAATAATAGTAATTATAATAATAACAATAACAGTAACAACAAAAATAACAACAATAATATAATATTAATAATAAAATCCAAATAAACATACAAACAAAAACGTAAATTAATAAATAAATAAATAGAAATAAATAAATAATAGTAATAATAATAATAATAATAATAATAATAATAATAACAAAATACAAACAAACAAACAAACAAATAAATAACAGAAATAAATAAATAATAGTAATAAAACTATAATAATTATATTAAAAAAAAATAATAATAATAATAATAATAAAACAAATAAATAAATAATAGAAATAAATAAATAATAGTAATACAATTATAACAACAACAACAACCATGATAATAATAATGATAAAAAAACAACAATAATAATAATAATAATAATAAAACAAACAAACAAACATAAATAAATAAATAAATAAAATAAACAAACCTGACTTCAACCAATGTTAATTTTGTTGTGCTAGAAATGTATGCAACAACAACAACCTCAATAATAATAATAATAAAAATAATAATAATAATAATAATAAAATCCAAACAAACATCCAAACAAATAAGTAAATTAATAAATAAATAAATAGAAATAAATAATTAATAGTAATAATAATAATAATAATAATAAAATACAAACAAACAAACAAACAAATAAATAAATAAATAACATAAATAAATAAATAAATAAATAATAGTAATAAAACTATAATAATAATAATAATAGTAATAATAATAATAATAATTATAATAATTATAATAATAACAACAACAACAACAATAATAATAATAATAAATAAACAAACAAACAAACAAACAAACAAACAAACAAATAAATAAATGAACAAACCTGACTTCAACCAATGGTAATTTTGTTGAGCTAGAAATGTATGCAAATGATCACATATTTAATGGATATGGGTATTTTCAAATTTGGATATTTGAAAACATGTAATAGAAAAAAAACATTTTTTTTAATTTTTTTTATGCAGTCAGTATAGGGAAACTCTTAATTTGTGTTTTTTTATTCACCAGCATGTCTTGCATTACAGCGGATGGTTGAAGCAGGTATTTTTGGGGTTGTGCACATGAGTCATTGACTGCAGTGGTGGTAAAGGATGATAAAATGATTCATCATTTGGTGAGATGAGATGAGAAACGTGTCGACCTGTTGCAAACCTTCATTCAACACGTTCAGATTGAAGCCAACCAGCGATCAAACCCAATGGAAGGATCATCCAATGACATTTGTTCAAGCCTGTGTACACATATTTGTTTATTTGCTCATGTTATTTATACAGGAGCGACATCCTTTGTTGGTCTTGGAACAATATTCCTGTCAGCCGATTGTTGAGGTTGTCTTTAGGCTTACGAATGTGATGGATTGATAGAAGTGCTGTTCCAGGAATAAAAAAAAAATAGCATGCTGATCCAAGAACATGTCTTTTTGTTGTTGTTGTTGTTTGTTTGTTCGCACTGAATCTGAGACTGCACACACACAAAAAAAGTAGCAAGTAATTGTTTTTCACCTGCATGTGCAACCATCTGCTTCCACCATTTCTGACTCTTTTTTTCCTTTTTTGTCTGTTATTCAATATCTGTCAACAATAGATACAAAATCAACACTCTGTCAGGTCAAGCAGTAGTTATAAATATAATTGTATATATATATATATATTATTTTTAAAATAATAATATTAATATTAATAATAATAATAATAATAATAATATTTTATATATATATATATATATACATATATACTGCTCAAAAAAATAAAGGGAACACTTGGAGTTACATTGTCTTGTTTAAGTGTTCCCTTAATATTTTTGAGCAGTTCATATATATATTGTGTGTATTTTCTAAATAAAATAATTAAATAAATCAGCATTTCACACTGAAGGCTGAAGTATTTATAAATATTTATAATTTCATCACATGGATAAATAGCATTTTAAAATATATTAATATAGAAAAGCAAGCTGGGTATCAAATTGCTTTCTTATTGTCGCATTGTTCAGAAAAATATTAATATTTAACTATTTATTCATTCATTCATTCATTTTCCTTCGCCTTAGTCCCTTTATTTATTAGGGGTCGCCATAGCGGAATGAACCACCAACTATTCCAGCATATGTTTTACCCAGCGGATTCCCTTCCAGTCGCAACCCAGTACTGGGAAACACCCATACACACTCAAATTCACACTCATACACTGTGGCCAATTTAGTTTTTTCAATTCACCTATACCACATGTCGTTGGACTGTGGGGGAAACCGGATCACCCGGAGTAAACCCACGCCAACACGGGGAGAACATGCAAACAGAAATGCCAACTGATCCAGCCGTGACTCGAAATAGCGACCTTCTTGCTGTGGGGTGACAGTGCTAACCACTGAACCACCGCAATACATAAATAAATAAATATTTATTTATTTATTTATTTATTATTTGTTTATTTTCAGCACTTGACAGTTCTAGCTAGCACTTTTTATTGTATTTTTTTTTCCAGTGTTCAGCAAAGTATTCATATTTAAATAACAAATTAACTGACTAATGAATGAATGAATGAACTGACGAACTTAAGGTTATAGAATTATTCGTCCGCAGCTTTTGTGCATTAAGAAATTAATTTGACCTCACGTTGTGTCAAACGTATTGACACACTGCCTCTGAAACTTTCGTCCCTCATAAAACAATTTCACCCAGGTAAAAAAAATTTGAGAGGTGTTTTGACAGTTCAGAGCCACCGTACAAGTGAAAAGCTAAATACAGAATGCTGTCAATTGAGCTACAAATAACTTTATGACAAACACAGTGCATAATATAAAGACAGAATGTGGCGGACAGTTGAGAACCCCTCTATGCTGGTTTCAGTGACTGGCGCATTTCCCCCCTTCCTACTGTTTGAGATGTGTGTGTGTGTGTCCATCCATACCTTTGACGTACTTGCCCATAGACATTATAATAGAAAGCTAGACGCCACATGGTCCGCTTCGGTCAATTGCTCCCATACGTAATATAATATAATGTCTATAGGTACTGCCAGTCTCTGGTCAGGAATTCCACTGATTTACCAAAATTAAATTTGCACTTGGGGATAATCCAGCGCAGATCTTTGTTAAGTAGGAAAACTCTCCTTTCTCTCTCTGCGATATTGGATGAACACAATATGTCGCCCATTCCTCTTTCTTTTTCTACTTTGGAGAAGAGAGAGGAGAACAAAGCATCACTGCTTGAATTTTGGACTTCAGTGTGCAAAGACCTTAACTAACTAACTAATTAACTAACTAAGTTACCAATTTTTTTTATTTTTTTTATTATTTATTTATTTATTTATTTATTTATTTATTTATTATTTCTACTCAATGTTTACTTCATGAGAATGAGAATGTCGTTTTTAGAAATATTTAATGACAAATGACATGACTTGGAGAAAAGAAAAAGTCTTTTATTTTACTGATTGGCAAAATATGCAAAACAACAGAGAATTTTGAAGTGTTTCATCTAATTATCTTGCAATAAATGTCACTTCAGTTCTGCTTTTTGAGTATGAATTATCATATCCAGCAAAAGACATACAAATATTCAAAGCACTGTAAAAGTTTTTACCACAAACTGTATGATTTCCCATGCCTTTCTTTAGTGCTGTGTAATAATACTTTGCAACAATCAACTTCTACTAAAGTGAAACATTTTTGTTGTTTTATTCATTCATTCATTAATCTGGGGTTGCCACAGCGGAATGAACCGCCAACTTATCCAGCATATGTTTTACGCAGCGGATGCCCTTCCAGCCACAACCCATCACTGGGAAACCCCCACACACACTCATTTACACACATACACTACGGACAATTGAGGCGAGGCGATTGTGCTACCCACTGCGCCACCTTTTGTTGTTTTAAAATATGTTAATTAAAATGACTAAAATTAAAAACTATAATTAAAAATAATATAATAGAAATTAAAAGCAACAATGGGCGGCGCTGTGGTGCAGTGGGTAGCGCTGTCGCCTCACAGCAATAAGGTTGCTGGTTCGAGCCTCGGCTGGGTCAGTTGGCATTTCTGTGTGGAGTTTGCATGTTCTCCCCGTGTTGGTGTGGGTTTCCTCCGGGTGCTCCGGTTTCCCCCACAAGTCCAAAGACATGCGCTATAGGTGAATTGAGTAAGCTAAAATTGTCCGTAGTGTGTACGTGTGTAAATAGGATAGTATGGGTGTTGCCCAGTGATGGGTTGCGGCTGGAAGGGTCATTCCGCTGGGGCGACCCCAGATTAATAAATTGACTAAGCCAAAAAGAAAATGAATGAATGAATGAATAAAAACTACAAGTAAAATAATAAGTGATTAAATTGAAAACTGTTTCAACTGTGTTCTTTCTTTCTTTCTTTCTTTCTTTCTTTCTTTCTTTCTTTCTTTCTTTCTTTCTTTCTTTCTTTCTTTCTTTCTTTCTTTCTTTCTTTCTTTCTTTCTTTCTTTCTTTCTCTTTCTTTCTTTCTTTCTGTTAAAATTTCACCCAAATTTCAGTTTAAACATCCTATAATTTTTATTATTATTTAATTAATAAACTAATCATTGATTGCGGTTCATTCCGCTGTTGCGACCCCCGATGAATAAAGGGACTAAGCCAAAGGAAAATTAATGAATGAACTTATCATTTATTAATTCATTCTCTAATTTGTTTGTTTGTTCATTCGTTCGTGCATGCGTGCGTGCGTTTGTTCATTCGTTCGTTCATTTACAAGTGTATCTAGTGAGCGGTAATTGGCATAATCCAGCAGAAGGAGTAAATAATATTTACAAATAGAAATGAATCAGATGATAAATTAATACATATTTGTCTTATTCCAAGATGCAGTGATTTCATTCATTCATTCATTCATTCATTCATTAATTCATTCATTCTTTTTCCTTCGGTTTAGTCCCTTATTTATCAGGGGTCGCCACAGCGGAATGAACCACCAACTTATCCAGCATATGTTTTATGCAGTGGATGCCCTTCCAGCCTCAACCCAGTACTGGGAAACATTTATTTCATTTTATTCTAAAAAATTTATTTTAGCTTTTAATTACAAACCCAAATTAAAAATCAACCCCCTCCCCCCCAAAAAATGTGGACTTTTGTATTGGCTATATGATTTATGAATGCAGATCAATCCAACATGCATTTTTATATTAAACATCTCTACATGATATATGTCACCAGGCATCAGTCAGCTTGTTTTTATGTATACACCACTTTATAAATACAAGCAAAACAAAAATGATCTCTCCAGATTATCAAGGATCTAAATGCCATCTCCAAAGCTAAACACAGCGACCAAACTTCCATCCGTTAAATCTTAAAACACGGCAATAAACACACATCTCGGTAAGCATCAATATTTCATTAGTGTGCCTATTCAGTCCTTTCGCAGTACATATTTGATCACATCTGAATAGAGAACCACAACAACTCCTCGACACATGCAATATTTCTCATGAAAGCGCACTACTGATTGGGTTTTCTCTGGGGCTTAATGCAACATTTGAAAGCCAATAATAAGGGGACGTACAGTATATACGGTTGAAGTCAGTATTATTAGCCCTCCTGAATTATTAGCCATGATGACACCACATACTATTTTACTAGATATTTTTCAAGATACTAGTATTCAGCTTAAAGTGATATTTTCAAGGCTTAACTAGGTGCAACATTATGAAAAATTTACCCCTATATACATTTCTGGAGATCGCGAATTATGTAGCCAACATGGCTACATAATTCAAGTAAGTATGGCTGCATTTCAAGTACATATGACTGCATTTCGTCTTTAAAATGAATGCTACGAGGCGGTATGACACTGTTTCTTTTTTCCATATGGACGGCTTCCACTGTTACCAGTTTACCCAGTGGCTTCAGTGCACTTGAGACGCAGAGAGGAGTTAAATAAAAAAAGCCAAGTAAATAACAGGGTGAGAATGTGGTAAAATCTGAAAACGTGGTAAAAATCAGGGGGCTTTTTTTCCTGGATTGCTTTTGAAAACACTGTCGATTGGGTTTAGGGAAGTGGATGGGCGGGTCAATCAGGGCTTTTGAAAACATTATCGTTGGGTTTAGGGAAGGGAGTGGGTGGACGGATCGGTCCGTCGGTCAGCCAGTCGACAGCGGCCTTGGTGGATTTACGAGAGAAGAGCAGGCACGAATGGCACTCGCGAAAGAAATTTGAGATCTTAAAAAGCATACACAGCGGCCTCTGGTGGATTCACGAAAACAAAAACTGCAAAAAACGTAGCTCCTGGGATGAATTTGGTGCTCTCCAGAAATGTGTATAGCGGTACGTATTCAGAATGAGCCTGGGTTGACTAGGTTAATTAGGCAAGTTAGGGGAATTTAGGCAAGTCATTGTATAACAGTGTTTTTTCTGTAGACAATAAAAAAAAATATTGCTTAAGAGGGCAATAATTAATGATATTGACATTAAAATATTTTTAAAAAATATTTAAAAACTGCTTTTATTCTAGCCGAAATAAAACAAAGACTTTCTCCAGAAGAAAAAAAAATATCATAGGAAATACTGTGAAAAATTCCTTGCTCTATTAAACATCATTTGGGAAATATGTGACTTTTATTAACTTTTATTTTTTTAACCAATTTTTTTTATATATAAAAACTATTTATTTATTTATTTATTTATTTATTTATTTGTTTGTTTGTTGGTTTGTTTATTTATTTATTTATTTATTCAAGGCTCCAGCAGCACACGGGGACAGATTTTTGGGTGATTGGTTTGTGCAAATGCTCAGACTCAGCAGGGCAGTCAAGGTGAAAGCACACGAGCATCCGCTAATCCTATTATACATGCAAGGCAGCAGCCATTGGTGATTTGATTACTCAACCTGGGCTCGATTGGCAAATATGTGGGCCGGATACAGTCTGACATCTGCTTACATGCTGCAGACAGAGACCTGTGAGCACAAACGCCTTTGCTATAGGGATGATGCCTGACTTGTTTGTCCGGCTATCAATAGTGTATGGGTACAAAATCCTGAGTAAAGCACAGTACAAATAATTGTTTTCTTGCTATTTATATATGAAGAGCTCTCTATGCCTAAATGCCGTCTGAAATTTTCTTCTAAAATGGACATTTTTCTTAAGCTCCTGTGTGTATGTTCAGTAAATCCACTTTTATGGCAATGTTCTTTGCATTGCCTTTAAAGTGAAATAACTGAACACAAACATAGGATGCTGAAAGGGTAGACACTTAGAGGTTTTTGCATCTGAACACTTCATATCTATACATTACTAAAACAAGTAAATAAAAAATAAATAAGCACTATGGGTTGGGTTTCAACTCAATTTGTGTAGAATGTGAACAAACCCATTTATTTATTTATTTGTTTGTTTGTTTGTTTGTTTGTTTGGAAACTTTTAACCCAATGCACTGCGAAAAACGCTGGGTTGTTTGTTTCAACTAATTTTAAAGTAGTTTGAACAAGCATCAAAAATAATTTTTGAGTGTGGTTGGGTTTTCCATATTTAAAAAGCAGTGTTATGTATGTCTGCTTGTATGCATTGAATTAATCTTTCAAATGAATTTAATGGCGTACATTTTCTTTTTAATTCCAGTTAGTCTTAGTAAACGAGTTGTGTTTATTTGCATTTTTGCCATTGTTTTTTCTTTCTGTCTTTATACATCAAGTTAAAGTAAATTAAAATGAGAAATGATATATACAACTCAAAAACACACAAAAAACATAATTTATTATTTTATTTCAGTTGACATTAAATATTCATTTTATTTTATTTTATTTCCCTATAGTTAACCATATAAACTATGTTAGTATTAGTAAAAAAAAATAACAACCCAATTGGTTAGAGTAAAAAAGGACAATCTTAACTTCCGTTTCATAGCGAATTCAAGCTGTATTTGCTATTTGTTTTGGTCCATTAGGGTGGGTCCATTTGTTATTTAGGGCGGGCCTATCAGTAATTTTGGGCGGAGTGATCAGTGCTTTAGGGCGGAGTTATTGGTCATTTAGGGCGGGGCTATTGGTCATTTTGGGAGGGGATATCAGTTATTTAGGGCAGGGCTATTGGTCATTTTGGGTGGACTATCAGTGCTTTAGGGCTGAATTATCAGTCCTTTAGAGCGGGGCTATTAGTCATTCTGGGCGGGACTATCAGTGCTTTAAGGCGGAGTCATCTGTCCTTTAAGGCGGGGCTACAGTATTTTAAGGCGTGACTATGAGTGTGTGTATTGTTTCTCCTCTGCCTTCATCCATTCATCAGTCTTCCTTCATTTGGTTCCAATCTTTCATCTTACAATAATCCAATCGGTTCCCAAAGTACAAAATTATGCACCACACTACATTTGTTTTTATAATTTCAGGACCGTTTTAAGTGAATGTACATCACGATAGAGTAAAAAAGGTCTTTTAGGGTGGGCCCATTCGTTATTTAGGATGAGACTATCTGTATCTGTATTTTGGGGCGGAGCTGTCAGTGCTTTAGGGTGGAGTTATTGGTTATTTGGGACAGGGCAATCAGTTATTTAGGGCCGAGTTATCAGTCCTTTAGGGCGGGGCTAATAGTCATATTGGGCGGAGCTCTCAGTGTTTTAGGGTGTGACTATCAGTCATTTAGGGCGGGGCTATCAGTGTTTTATGGTGTGGCTATCAGTGATTTGGGGCGTGGCTATGATGGTGTGCATACCACCCTACATTTGTTTTTCTAATTGCAGGACTGTTTCAAGTGAATGTATGTTATGATAGAGTAAGAAAGGACAATCTCAATTTATGTTTCATGGCGAATTTAAGCTGCATTTGCTATTTGTCTCTGCATCGGCCTCTGTGTCCTCACAATCCTTAAGGAAAGCACTTCACGCACACTGTTGTTTCAGTGCTCACGATAATAGAAAGCTGTATTTCTCCTCATCCCTCATGGATGCTTAAATCAAAATGAGATTACAGCACAGTCTTTGAACAGCTGAGTGATCATCAGGGCAGATTCATGCACTCGTCTTTGTCTGGAGAAATGAAAGCACACACTGACAACTTACTGACACTGGGAATGGAAAAACGTGTTGCGACTGTACCTGAACTAAAGAAAAAATCACTAATGAGACGTGCTTAATATCTCAGCGCTTTCTTCCAGACAGCCATGAGATTAAAATGGAGATTTGCAAGACTCCTGCTTCTCTGACTCCAGTAATCTCACAGGTTTGTAAAGAGATCTCAGCATGTCTCAGACTGTACTCAGATCTGACAATTTATGATACGTTTTTTATTTATTTTTCAGAACAATGCACCCTAATACAATATAATATAATATAATATAATATAATATAATATAATATAATATAATATATTCATTCATTCATTCATTTTCTTTTCGGCTTAGTCCCTTTATTAATCTGGGGTCGCCACAGCGGAATGAACCGCCAACTTATCCAGCATATGTTTTACGCAGCGGATGCCCTTCCAGCTGCAACCCATCACTGGGAAACATCCATACACACTCATTGACACACACACACTACGGACAATTTAGCTTACCCAATTCACCTATAGCGCATGTCTTTGGACTTGTGGGGGAAACCGGAGCACCCGGAGGAAACCCACGCGAACACGGGGAGAACATGCAAACTCCACACAGAAACGGCAACTGACCCAGCCGAGGCTCAAACCAGCGACCTTCTTGCTGTGAGGCGAATGTGCTACCCACTGCGCCACCGTGCACCCTAATATAATATAATATAATATAATATAATATAATATAATATAATATTAATAATTTTTTTTAAATATTCATTTATACACATTATAATTGCTGCTTATTTATTTATTACTATACATTTATTATTTAATTTTGTGCAGGAAAAATAGATTTTTTATAGTAGATGTAAATGGGTATGAATGTTTATTAATTGATCCCTTCATGGTTGGTTGGTTCATTTATCGATAATGCACCTTTATGTGTGTATGTATGTGCTTGCTTATTTATTTATTTATTTATTTTATTTTATTTATTACACATCTTTTTTTTTTTCCATCAGGTGTTGATTGTTTTAGCGCTACACTCTGTATGTGTTATTTTTATGTAAGTATGTATACGCTAGTTTGTTCCTCTATTTATTTGTACAGTCATAAACACCTATTTTTTATTAGTATATTTATGTATTTGTTTTTTGTTTTTCCCACACAGATGTTATTGTATCTGCACTATACTCAGTATGCCCTATTTATTTCCATTCCTATATTTATAGTAACTCCCATAGGAGAACTATTTGAGAAGCAGCAGAAACACAACAAACTTTTTTTGAGGCAAATGTACTATATTTTATCACTGCCATTAACGTGAAGGTTATTCTCACAACTCTATTGTGAAGGTCAGGGCTGATGTCGATAACACAGCATTTCTGATTGCACTGTATGCAGCATCAAGCGTCTGCCAAGAACACATAAAATGTAAATGAATCAGAGTTTTTGATCTCAGAAAAAAAAGGCTTGCTAAAAAGCCAAGGAAGGTTAGCGTCCTATTTTTCCTACAAGCATAAACAGATGTTTGGCTATCAAGCATGCGTCCCTGGAAACTTTGCTAGAAATTACACCTGGAGGCTCCGTCCTCATATACCTGCTGCCTTATGAAATTGTAGCGAAGGTCTTATTCGCAATTTAAAGCGGCTGGCACCTGGGAAAGGGGACTGAGGCACAAGCAACGCACTTATATCAGTTCATGAATTATGCAGAAGTTCATTAACTGCAGTCATTTGCCTACAGGCGATCCTCTGTGTCAAATTCAAAAATAGCCCTGTTTGTACAGTCTGCTGATGTATGTAGATTAGGAGCCGTTCGGAAGTGCATTAAACCAGTATTTTCATTGACTTGGTGTACTTCTGAATTCAAAAGCCTTCGTTCTGATTCACTGGTAAGGATAAGGTTTGCTAGGGATTTCTCCTTTTTTTTAATCTGCATTGTCAAAACATAAATATGTCATCCATATGCTGAGAAGTCATAAATATGAGTGAGTAAATATCGCCGGAGAGCAAGAGATATTGCATGTTTCCAGATGGAAAGTATTTTAGACAAGGCTGGCCTACTTAAACAGGGGGGGGGGAAATCTGCTTGTTTATGACTAAAGGAATGTTATTTTTAATGTGACATATACACAGCAAAATAAGAGAGATAAATGATGCCATTTTCAATGATTCTAGACGTCAAAGATTAGTCAGGTTAAAGTGTGGGTTTAAAGTCAACGTGAACCGGAAGTTGCTGAGACTTTTATTTCAGTATGTTGATGTACTTCCAACTGAAATGGAATATTGAGTAGGGGGCGGGGCTTTGCACGTCATTCCCTTATATCAGTGTTTCTCAACCATGTTCCTGGAGGACCAATGGCTCTGCACATTTTCCATGGCTGTTTCTCAATATGCGTTCTTCAGCGTTTTTGCGTCCTCGTGTTCTCGTGTAACGTCATCATCAACTTCCAAAGTTTAGCTCCAAAGCTCAAGACCACAAGAACAGAGGACGCTGGAAAGTTCCCGGATGTCTTCTTGATATCGAGGATGCATCGATGCAGAAAAATTCGCTCGAGAAGTCCCAGAAGTCATTGCGGTTGAATCAATATTATATAGATTTATTATTAAAGTTCAGAGATATAACTTATTTGTCTCAGGAGATTCCCTAAATGAGACGGTGAAAGTAAACATCACCATGGAAATCTTAATAAAGGCATAAACACATTGAGGGTGTTTATTTGATGAAATCCATATTGAATTTAGTTTCATTTGTATTGTGCAACGTATGTTTGTAAGGTCTTTATGCATGGTATATGCTGTGAAAAGAGGAAAAACAGTAAATCGTTGTATGAACGCTGTAATGTTTAAATAATTTTCCGCTAAAAACGCGTGAAGGTCATGTGACCATCAGGAAGAATGCAGCATCTCATTTCTCACAGGACGCGTTCTCTGTTCCCGTGGTCTCCCAAGTTCGTTCTTCCGAGGGAACCTGGCAAGAACAGTCCCCACAAGAACACGAGTCTATTCTCTGCATTCTTGAAATTGTGAAACAGCCCATGTCTCCTTAACCAAACACACCTGATTCAGATCATCAGCTCATTAGTAGAGACTGAGAAACATGTAATGGGTGTGATAGACAAAGGAGATATTCAAAATATGCAGTGTTGGTGGTCCTCCAGGAACGTGGTTGGGGAATACTGGCAAAGAAATATATTATAATTTAAAAAAAAATCATAAGTAGATATAATATCAAAAGCACCAATGACAGTGTGATGTTGAACAAATACAATAATAAAAAAATTTGATCTTGAAAATGTAATTCCTTGAAAGAATAACTTAAGGTAAGGTAGAAGTCCATGAAAGTTATTTTTCAAATTTTCTGTTAGTTTATTATAATTAGCATGTCATAATTTCAACTTTTTAGCTGTTAATTTTCACTTTTAAAGTCATAATTTTTAGTTAGTAAGTCGTAGTTTTGACTTTTTACTGTGAGACAAGTTTGTTATTACGCTGAAAAAAAAATATTCAAAGATGATTCCTTGGATTTACAATTTTTTTCCCTCTTTTTCTTTTAAGTTAAGTGGTTGTAAACAATTTATTCATTCATTTTCCTTCGGCTAACCACTGAGCCACCATGTCACCCGTAAACAATTTATTTGGGCTGAATTTAAACAAACAAATTAAGTTGAACATTACTAAATTTAATTTGTTTGTTTAAATTCAACCCATATGAATTGTTTGCAACAATTTTGCAGAAATCATTTTTTTCAGTGTACTTCTCCTATTTGTGCCATTTTTTTCCTCACAGCGATGTATGTAGTATTATGCAAAATAAAGTAAATTCTTGAAATAAACCATTGAGAAAGTGGAATGGTAGGTAAACAAAGCAATGTGATGTATTTACAGTTACAGTTAAAGGGGTAGTTCACTCAAAACTCAAAATTCTGTCATCATTTGTGGTTTGGGTTTGGTTTGGGTTTGAACACAAAAGAACATATTTTGAAACATGTTGGAAACCTGTAACCATTGACTTCTATGGTATTTGCTTCCCTATAATGGTTGTCAATTGTTATCGACTTTCAACATTCATCAAAGTATCTTTATTTGTGTTTAACAGAATCTTATAAAAGTTTGATTGAGGGTGAGTATTCATTCCTTCATGCATTTCCTTCAGTTTAGTGCCTTATTTATCAGGGGTTTCCACAGCGGAATGAACCGCCAACTATTCCGGCACATGTTTTACGAAGCGGATGCCCTTCCAGCCGCAACCCAGTACTGAGAAACACCCATACACTCTCACATTCACACACACTTGTACACTATGGCCCAGCCGGGACTTGAACCAGCGACCTTCTTGCTGTGAGACAACAGTGCTAACCACTGAGCCACCGTGCTGTGAGGGTGAGTAAAAAGTTGTTATTTTTTTGGGTGAAATATCCTTTTAAGAAAATCGCATTCAGATGATCCTTCTTCACTTTCATTAGTGCCTATACATACATTGATTGCATTTGTTTGTGTCTTATCAGCCATGCAGTCTGAGCATTAGCTGCTGACCCATGTGGTATTAAGAAATCCTCTCTGGTTTTTACAAGCAAGGCTCTTGATAAGCATGAAGCTCCGCTAAATCACTGGTGGATACTTTGACACTTGTGAATGCATTACAGTCTCGAAGCCTAACCTTCTGAGGCTGTAGGTTTGCCAAATTACAGGGATTACTTTCTAATTTGCAAAGTTATTAACATCCCATCCTTCAACACACCGGGCAGGCTTTGCTGATTCACAAATAAGAGCTTAATCCTGTCTTAAAAGTTTGTGTTGAGTTGTTAGGATAGCTCCCAACTAACTCCAAACAAAATATGGTTAATATGGTACCTCAGGGTTATTTTAGTAAACTATTATTTGAAAACATATTATTCGAAATAAACTTCTCAGTGTGTGTGTGTGTGTGTGTGTGTGTGCGTGTGTGTGTGTGAGTGTGTTTGTGTGCGTGTGCGTGTATATTAAGGAAAATAAATAAATAAATAAAATAAAATATAAATATAAATGAATAAACAAATAAAAATAAAATAAATAAATAAATAAATAATAAAAATGATAAATAAATAAACAAATAAATAAACACAAAAAAATAGTTTAAAAATCATAAATAAATAAATAAATAAATAAATAAATAAATAAATAAATAAATAAATAATCTCAGCTAATGGTAACTGCAACTTTTCTTTTCTTGGATTTTTGGCAATAATTCTCGCAACAATGAGTACAAAATAATAATAGAATTGCAA
>CAIGQV010016298.1:7862400-7873714 GCA_903798115.1 Danio jaintianensis
CACACAGAAACGCCAACTGACCCAGCCGAGGCTCAAACCAGCGACCTTCTTGCTGTGAGGCGAACGTGCTACCCACTGCGCCACCGTGCAGCCCACATATATATACATATAATATATAATTTTTTATTTATTTATTTATTTTTTATAGTGCAGTTAGCATGCTTTCACTTTCGTTTTCGACATAAAACATATATATGCCCATTACATAATGATAATACACTGTGTTATAGCCTGGTTCGTTGGCTCTTATTGCTTTCTCACTACAACCGAACCGCTTAAATGTTTGTTTCAACCAAGCTGACAGATTTTTTTGGTGCGGATCAGAGTGCAATTGCGGTGTTCACATATGCCCAAATTAACCGAGCTAAGGGGCAAACGTGCCAGGTTCTCAAACAAACGTCTAGATGTGAAAGCCCCCTAGATATGCCGTAAACCACAGGAACTAAAACGAAACAAACTTTTCTCTCACCACGCATATTAAAGCAGGGCTTAAATGTTCTCGCTGAGCTGGAGATCAACTTCTTGACAGGTGCAATTGCTGAAAACTCTCCAAAATCTCATGACCGTCTGGAGTGATGCCATATTAGTCAGCGTGCAAGATTAATGTAATACGCAGCACTTTGGACCTCGCGTGCTTTGCAGAGGGGAGAAACTTTGGCAGAGGCATCATATCAGAGAGATGTTTCAAAAGGCTGACTAGAAGCATTTCAGCTTAATGAGGCACTTGGCCAGGGCCAGCGCAGGAATGATGTCTGAATCAAAGCAGGCAGAAAAAAAAGAGAATGAAGCAGGGTGGGCGAGCTAAAGACAGATAAAAGTGCAGAATGACCAGACTGAAAGATAGATTTGCCTTTGAGGTGATACCGTTGTGGCAGTGGATGCGGCAGTCTGTGTTTTGTCTCGTTGCTTTACTCTTCTTTTCTTTTTTAATAGCGTGTAATAAAACGCACAACGCAAGGATATAAATAACATGGCGAGGAATAGATTCGCTGGGCTTAAAACACAAGGATGCTTAGAGATGATTTGATCTAGCTTCAAAAGTGAAGGTTAGTTCATCCACGAACTGAAATGCTTTCATTATTCATCGTCCCAAACGCATAACTTTATGTCTGCGCGGTGTAAAATGAAAGATATGTGCTTTGCCGTTGTGTTCTTTCCCATATATTGAAAGCACACAGTGATCACAAGCTCTGAAAAGCACAAGGGTTGAGTTATAGTTATTTGACAACCACGTAACAAATGTTTAAACTTTTCTTTTAATGGATTTATAAAAGATGTGTTAATTATTATGAAAGAAGTCTCTTGCCTTGGCTGCATTAGATTGAAAAAAGATTTGTTTTATAATTAAGTAAATAAATAAACAGTGGAATTTTTTTTTTTTTTCAAATGTAAATTATTCAAGTAATGCAAAACTGTGTTGCTGTTATTCAGCAACATTACTGCATTTTTTTTTTGTGTCACATGATCATTCAAATATTATTAATATTGCAAACAGTTGCCTATTTTTTGTCAAAATTGGACATTTGATTAAATAATGATGGATTGTTTGATGAAATAAAAAGTCAAAGGCCTTTACTTGAAATAGAAATAGTTTTTAGTCAATCTACTAAAATAAATAACCCAAAAAGGAAAAAAATAAATAAAAGGATTTCACTTGCATATGAAGAAGAAATATTAAAATACACATTAAACTTACTAATCATTTATTTCTTAAAGTTTTTTTTATAATATATATATATATATATAACAAAGAAAAAAAACTGACTGCAACTGTTGAATTGCTGCATAATATCACTGAATTAATTAATAAATAGTGGAACATATTTTTCAAATGTAAATTATTCCTGTAATGTAAAACTGTATTGCTGTTATTCAGCAACATTACTCCAATTGTTCAGTTTCATATGATCATTCAAAAATAATTCAAGAATTATTATTATTATTATTATTATTATTATTACTGTTGGAAACAGTTGTCTATTTTTGTCAAAATGCTGGATTTTTTGATGAAATAAAAAAGTCAAAGGTGTTTATTTGAAATAGAAATAGTTTTTATTCAATGTACTAAAATAAATAACCCCAAAATAACAACAAATATTAAAATACACATTAATATTAATTAATATAAATAAAATAATTAATCCACAATATTAAATATTTATAATTAAAGTTTTTTAATATATAAAAAAAGAAAACAACTAACTGTAAGTGTTGAATTGCAGCATAATAGCATTGAATGAATGAATGAATGAATGAATGAATGAACGAACGAATAAAAGATGAAATAAATAACATTTTTAGGTGGTGGTGAATTTCATAATTGGATGGTTTTTGGTTTCTTTGTATTCCACAAAATATATATATAAATATATCATAAAAGTGAGTCAATGACAGAAATACCATGAGAAGGTGTCTATATGTCTGTCAGATAGCATGAGTGTGAATTAAATGTTTAAGTGTTCAAGGCTTTGAGAACGCATGCAACATGTACTGTAATGGCATGTAGACATGCTGAGTTTCTGATTGAACATGAGTTTTTATAGGTTATTCGCTCTCTTCAGGGTACGCGCTGTCAAAAGACACACGTTTGCTTTCTGAAGCATTATGTAGACAGACGGGCAAACCTGTACATCATTCAGATGATGTTTGCAAGACCAATTCAGTGACTTTGGATGGTAGTCCTGACATAATGTGAGCAGATATTACAGGTCTGTTAGAATATATAATCTCATCTAATCGTTATGCCAACATTATTATGTACAATGATTTTTCATTTTATTTTATTTTTTTTCAGAAGTACGTATACATACAAGGTTGGAAATGCAACTATACATATTTTTTTAATGCACGTAAGAAAAAAAATCTGGCACCAGACCAACAAACCTGAACTATTGACCCAGTTATTCGTAGCATGAAACGCTCCAGATTACACAAGTCAATGTTATTCCATCTATATGCTAAATTTTACATCACTGGCATATGTTAAACGCCCCAGGCTTATTCATTTCAGCTTAACATGTGTTGGCAGTGAATCTACAGTCAATGGATAGATCAGGATAAACCACAACATACTTTATACTAAAATCATTATTGAAATCATTGACCTTCATTTTACATTTTTAGCATTTTCTTGATCAACATGGGGTTTTCAACACAGTAAAAAATAAAAAGTTGACTTAACTTGAAATTGTAAGACTAAAAAATATCCAAATACTGAGAAAATCATGTGTAAAGTTGTCCAAATTAAGTTCAATGGATATATTACTAATCGAAAATGTAGTTTTAATATATTTCATTTATTTTCCTTAGGCTTAGTCCCTTATTTATTAGGGGTTACCACAGCGGAATGAACCGCCAACTTATTCAGCATATGTTTTACACAGCGGATGCCCCTCCAGCTACAACCCAGTTCTGGGAAACATCCATTCACACTCATTCACACACATACACTACGGCCAATTTAGTTTATTCAATTCACCTATAGCGCATGGGTTTGGACTGTGGGGGAAACTGGAGCACCTGAAGGAAACCCACGCCAACACAGGGAGAACATGCAAACTCCACACAGAAACGCCAACTGACCCAGCCGGGACTCGAACTAGTGACCTTCTTGCTGTGAGGCGACAGTGCTAACCACTGAGCCACCATGTCGCCCACAGTAATATATAAGGCAATATAACTATATATAACTATAACTGATATGATACCTAAACTCTCCTAAATGACATACTTATCTTTAAAAGTCATATTAGTGTTGTCAATTTGCTTTCATTTACTGTACAGTTTACACACTGCTTTACAGTCTTCCTTCTATTGATTTCAAATACTGTATATTAATAATCTCTTGAATAAATGGAAGTTTTTGTATGTGTTAAATTGAGTTTTGGCAGACGTCTATTTCAAATAAGCTCTGAAACTGAGCTCTCACGATGCAAAAACACATGACAAACTATTTGTGAAAAAAAAATTGAGAGAGAATTGTGTGAAAATTGTTAGTGTAATGTGTTAGTTCCTGAAAGTGATGGTAAATCATAAGACATAATCATCCTCACTCCTTTTGTCTAGATAGATAGATAGATAGATTAAATACAAATGTTTAGATGAAAATGTAACAAACATTCATGATTTGCATGTTCATAATGCATTATATAAATAACAAATATAACGGTCAACCATAGCAGTCCAAACCTAATGCAACTAAATCACACATGTGAAGGTGATATTATACCCATGCAGTATCACATACAGTCACCTGCACCAACTTGAAAAGATTTCAGAAATTGCTGTATAATCCAGTGAGTAATGTGTTCTTTAAAAGTTCAAAGCTTGCGTCTGGTGAAGTTACTTTCACCAAAGTCACCTCAGCACAGGCCGCTCGAGATGATTGAGAGCTGCTCACAAAAATACATATATGGATGGATGGAGGATATTTTTTACAGTTCATATTTGGGTTATCCTTGAAAACTTGGTGGAGTTTGGAAATGGTTTAGAGTGAGTGAATATATGTGAAATTGTATATTTACAGTGGTGGAAATAAGTATTGAACACGTCATGTTTTTTTTTGTTTTTTTCTTCCTGGGAATAATACTTCTAAAGGAACTGTTGACAGGGAATTGAACCAGATATTGGTAAAAATCCAATGAAGTCACATGTATTGCTCAGGTGTGAGCTTTTCCACAGACTTCAACAGAGTGTAAAAATTTTGATGGTTCTGTGGGTCTCGTCTATCAAATCTGATCTATAATTTGTATTTTGTATTGGATTCAAGTCAGGTGATTGGCTGGGCCATTCTACAGCTTTTATTCTATTTTTTTCTCTGAAAGAATTTGAGAGTTTCCTTGGCTGTGTTTTGGATCATTGTCTTGCTGAAATGTCCACCCTGGTTTCATCTTCATCATCCAGCTAATGTAGATGTTGGACTAGCAGCTAATATTAATGTACAATGATGGAGGGCAGAAGGTTGCTGAAGAACTACTGAGAGATTTCAGCTGCTGTCTGGGCCTTCACTGTCTTTCTACACCTCCCTTTCTTCATGTGTTCAATACTTTTTCCCTGTGTCATTTCATTTTATTACACATAACTTCATTAGTAAACGAATTAGTTTTGTTTTCTTTGCACATATGGATTTATTTGGTTGTTACCAACATCCACAATTTCAAGTCAACAGCAGCTTTAGAAATATGAGAAAAATGATGAAGTGTTCAATACTTATTTCCCCCCACTGTATTATAATATGTATTATGCTTATATGCTTTGTATTTTATCATATATGCACGCATTTAAAACGCATCTGCCAGTGTACACATGCACAAAACCAGTCATACGTGTACATTTTTGGAAATTGAGGTTCATGCATTATCTGAAAGCCAAATGAACAAGCTTTTCCATTTCCATTGGGGGCCAACACAACACTGATTTTGTAGTCAGGGATCACATATAAGGAACATAGTATAGTAATAGTAGCAATAAGTAAGGATGAACTGATGATGGGTTGTTGAATTACAGGGAAACAGGGTGTGCATTATTCCCTTATAGCTCAATGTCAATGGACCAAAAGTCAATTATTCCACTTATACTGCACTTAACACATTGACAGATTAACTACTACTGTGTGCAATACTAGTTTCCTAAGCATCCCATTCATAGGCTTATGTTTTGACATGATTTTCGACAGTTGTAGGCTATGAAATAGTCTGGTGTAATGATATGCAACTTTTAATGCAGTCAAAACTTGTCTGGAAGTACATTAACTGTGTGGTTCACTGAAAATAATTGAACACCAGAATTTTTTGGTATGTCAACTTTTGTTACACACTGGTTAGATGTGGATATATAAATATACAATGCAATACAATATACAACGTATTCGTTCATTTAACTACTGAGTACTATTAAATATGTCCATGTACTCTACTTATATGGTTAGAATGTTAGGTTTAGGGTTATTGCATGTAATTATGCATAATTACTAGTAATAACTATAGTAAGCACTAAATAAAGTGCTACCAAAAAAAGCATTTATTAAAAAAGAAAATGTGCATAGCAATTAATTGCAACGCATCTTAAACATACAGTACTTTTTTTTTTTATCTATGAATATACACACAGTGCATTTGGATATGTATACATACAGTACATATACACAGACACATTCATGAATGGACTAAAGGATTCAACGATTTTTAAATTCCTTTACTGGAAACCAAGACAAAAATATATATATTGCTTGTTAAGAAAAGATTTTGCGAGCTGCCCTTTGAAAGTGTTTTATTCAGAGAAAAGAAGCTCTGAGAAATAATACATCACTTCCACGGGTGAAGACTTTGTGCTTTTATACCAAATCGCAAACTCCATCAAGTTGACTTGAATGGCACATCAGACCAGGTCAGAAAACTGCTTTTACACCAAACTCTGACGTCAAACACACTTACAAAGTTAACATGTCTGTGTTTAAAGACTATACTCCGATTAAACTTGAGAGAGACAGCAGTCTTTTTTTTTTGCAGTCTGGTGGTCAGTTCAGATCAGTTCACTTGTCCTCATCAATTACAGTGAATGAGAAATGAATGAGATGAACACTTAATAATCAGACTAATGAAAAGTCATACTTATCATTCATTTTCCTTCGGCTTAGTCTCTTTATTAATCAGGGGTCGCCACAGTAGAATGAACCGCCAACTTATCCAGCATACGTTTTACGCAGCGGATGCCCTTCCGGGTCATTAAACATCCATACACTCTTACATTCACACTCATACACTACGGCTAATTTAGCGTATTGAATTCTCCTATAGCGCATGTGTTTGGGTTGAACCAGCGACCTTCTTGCTTTGAGGCGACAGTGCTAACCACTGAGCCACTGTGTTGCCCCATACTTATGATACTAAATAAAAATTATTAGATGAAACGTCAAATTTATGACAAAAAGTTACAATCTTTACATATATTCCTATAATATTAAAAGTCAAAATGATGAGATATCAATACTTAATACAGGTTAAATCTTAAATGTATGACAAAAAGTCAGACTTATAACATGAGAATATGATAAAAGTAAACATTAAGACTTAATTATGTATTATTGTGAGATTAGAAAGTAAAAAAATAATGCAACTGAAATGAAAAGTCAATGATATAAAAATGTAATGATAAAAAAAAAAAGTTAAAATGTTAAAATTCTGACTGGTAAGGTCAAAAATATGAGATTTTAAGTCCTAATTAGTCTAGAAGGTAAAATGTCGAAATCATGATAAAATTATTACTCTCTAAAAAAAAAAAAAAAAAAAAAAGCTGCCCTTTAAAATAGTTTTATTCAGAGAAAAGAAACTCTGAGAAATAATACATCACACTGATGGGTGAAGACCTGGGCTGTATCCGAAATCGGCCCCTACACCCTCATTCACTATTCCCTACATACAGTCCACTAATACAGTCTACTTAATAAACCCAGGCTCATTCTGAAAACGTAGCCCTATATACATTTCTGGAAAGCGCCAAATACGTCCCAGGAGGTATGTATTTTTGCAGTTTTTGTTTTCGTGAATCCACCAGAGGCCGCTGTGTACGCTTTTTGAGAGCTTAAATTTCTCTCACGAGTGCTTTTCTCTCATAAATCCACCAGAAGCCGCTGTCGACTGACTGACTGACTGACCAAAACCCAACCGACAGTGTTTTCAAAAGCAAACCAGAATCACCTGATATTTACCACGTTTTCAGATTTTACCACATTCTCACCCTGTTATTTACTTGTTAATTATTTTTTTTGGCTTTTGTTTTTGTCTTACCTGCTTTCTTGAACCCTTCTTTGCCGGACTCAAACCCCATCGTCGCGGTCAACTCCTTTCTGCGTCTCAAGCCCGCCAACGTACGTAGCGAGCCACTGGACAAACTGGTAACAGCGGGAAAGCCGCCCATACGGAAGTAAGCGGTCAGCTGGTAAGCGTGAAAAGGAACGGCGTCATACCACCATTAAAGATGAAATGCAGCCATATGTACCTCTACATAATACATAATTCTACATTATTCCAGCTGCAACCCAGTTTTGGGAAACATCCATACACACTCATTCACACACATACACTACGCCCAATTTAGTTTATTCAATTCATCTATAGCACCTGTGTTTGGACTGTGGGGGAAACCGGAGCACCCGAAGGAAACCCACGCCAACACGGGGAGAACATGCAAACTCCACACAGAAATGCCAACTGGCCCAGCCGGGACTCGAACCACCGTGGCGCCTCAAATCGATTAAATTAACTTAATTGTTTTTTACAAATCTAAGTAGATTAAACAATTAAGTTGACCCCAAAAAACTTAAGCATTGTGATGTTTCAGCTCATTATAAGTAAGTAGCTTGAGCAAGCAGCAGTGTCATTTTGACACCACTAGAAATGACTGCTCCCTCAAATAGTGTAATATTTAAGGGTATATGGATGACTTCAGATAGATCATTCCACTTTATCAAGTCATCTGAGGTCAGAAAACTAAGAGTTAACATGTCTGTGTTTAAAACCTATACTCCAATCTAACTTGATAAGAGTCGTTTGTTTGTGCTCATGCCAATTACACTCCTTACATTTCCAATTACCCCATTTCTCCTCTGTAAGGAAGCTGCTGTAGTTTGAGCAGATTAAGCCTTAATCTGAGTTTTCTCTCTGGTGGTCAGTTCAGATCTTCTCTCGTCTTCATCAATTACAGAGAACAGGCATCTTTGCATCAGATCCTCCTACGCCCTCCAGTCTGTGGTTAGTCTACTGTGTGTGGATTTTGTTAGTGTGGTGTGTTTCATTAAATAGTGTGAGACCTCTGTTTGCTTCGCTATACGCAGTGTGTTGCAGACCTACCGGTGTGTGGGCATATCGTTCTGTGTGTTCTCGTGGAGGCGTATGTCAGTCGCCTGCTTTTATTTTCTCTTTGGCTGCATTTTGCCTGCATTGTGTTAAACTTATGAACTCTATAGCACATTTGAAGTGTTAAGAAGCTGATTTTAATGAACTTTTTTATAAATAGATATGGATTTGTATTTTATTTCTTGTATTTTACTATAATGTTAAAATCTAGTGACTGAGAATGTGAGATGATATGATTTTTCTTGCAAATGTGTGTATGGCTACTGATACAAAATATTCACGGCCTGACAAGGTGTGGGTGTAAAAGCTGATGGAAGCCTGTCTCAAAATAATATATTTATACAACAGTTCTGTCTGGTTCTCGAATCTGATTGGCTGTAATAACAGCACTCGTACTCTTCACCCTTGTGTATTACTCCGTCCACATAGAGTGACAGCAGATCAATAAACTCACTACAGTTTGACAAATATTGCAGCTGTTGGATAACAATGTACTTTTGAGGATTTTTCAGATGAGAATGTAGTTGTTTAGATTGCAACTATGCAGTTTATTTATAAGGATAGTGCCTATTTTAAATATTTATAATGTCAGAGATTCAGCGCGTTCACCTGTCATACTGAGCAGAGCAAAGACGGTTGACGTTCCGCCACAAGATGGTGACAGAGACCACATAATAAGTGCTTAGAGGAAAAAAAAAAAAACTCAGCATAAATTTCAAACCATAGCTGATCAAATCTTTATAAAACAGGTAAGTGACTTTCTAAGTCGATCTCTCTCTTTTGTATGTTGTAGTGCTGTATTTATACCATAGTAACCTGGTAGTGTTTGCATTGCTTTGGCCTTTTCGGTGTTAATTATTGTGATATCCCAATTGCATCAGAGAAATACTGGGAGATATCTCGGTTGACTGATGGCATTTCATGCCGTTCAGCCTTATTATCTTAAAATGTGAGCAAAATCACCTGTTTTGTCATCACTTTAGACATTACGCTAGAGAATCATTCAAATACTAACTCTAAAGTGACGTTGGTGAATTAGCAACAGTTTCTGCTGTTCTGACGTCAGCTGCAGATGTGAAGAAATGGTGGAAGAAAGTAGTTCCTCTTACAAAAGGGTTTTTGAGAAACTCTGTGTTTGATTTTCTTTTTTATATACAAGATTATGCAGTCGAACTGAACACAATATCACATTCGTAGCAGTGCAATATGGCTGTATATCTTCACCTCGAGCCAACGTACGCCTCCCACCAGTGCCAATATACAGTCAGTCCGCAACACCCACCCCCCCGCTCTTCACTTTCATCTGCGACATAGATGTAATGATTATTATACTCTACAAACTATATTCTGCCCCAGATTATTATATTCTATACTATGTATATTCTATGATTCATGAACTGTTATATGGAGAACAAAAAAAATGAAAAAAAATGTCCCCACAAGGTCAAAATGTACTGGTATTGATATATTGATATACTTGTGGGGACATTTCGTCTTGTATTAAGGAATACAAGGCACAAACACACACACACACGCGCACACACACGCACGCACGCACGCACATTTTTTCTGCTCTAAACAGAAACTTTGAAAAACTATAAATTCAATCACTTTAATAATCTTTCCATTTTCTTTTTAGTACACACGTCTTCTTGTCTTAATGTGCATGAGGATTGTACACAATGCAGTGTATGCCATTCCAAGAAAAAATTAAACATTTTCATTCTTTATCATCTATCAGAATGTTAAAACTTCCACAAACGTACAACGTCAAACTCAACTAATTTTAATCCAACAGTTCAAATCAAGCCACGTCTACTTTTTATTCTTTATTTACTTCTTTTAAAACCCTGCTTTATGCTGTTTCGTAGAAAACTGTACAGGACACAGATATCAATAAATACATGTCTGCACAATACATTGGAGGGAATTGCAAAAACAAGTCAAAAACTTGGGTCAAATATTTTGATTCACGTCTTTTGTCGCGCTTTCAGATTTTACTCTGAATCACAATGAATGTTTTGCTCAGCGACTTTGTATTACTAATCTTCATTTGATGAAAAAGAAGCATCATATTGACAATAAGAATATCACAATAACACGCTTGATCTCAGAAACAAACATGTGCAGAAAACCATCCAGTAAGGCTGACCGGCGTTTGTGAATAAAGAAACAGACAGAATGGCTTTTTCGGCTATAAGTCAATATGGCTCAACCAAACACCTGTGGAAAGTGTTATTGAGAATGATTGCTTTCATTTGGTGTGACAGACGTGTTCTTCAGGATTGGCTTATAAACAATATGGCTTGTATCGGACGAGTCGCATGTCCGCAATAAAATAACTCACTGCTATCAGACAAAATATAAAAGGGGGAATAAAACCTCTTGTCTGTTTTATTTTAGGAGGCAGGTTTGAAAGACACACACACACACACACACACACACACACACACACACACACA
>CAIGQV010016298.1:7880861-7893410 GCA_903798115.1 Danio jaintianensis
TTGAAATGTATTCTTTCTTTTTCTATAGGTGTTTGGTGACTAAAATAACATTTTAATAAATATATCTGTTTGATAAATATGTTTTGTTCAAATACACTAAAATATATTATCTTTACTCGCTGAGAAGTTTATTAAAATATTAATTTTCAAAATGGGGTGTACTCATTCATGCTGAGCACTGTATAAATATGTATGCATAAAAATATATCATTTCTTTGCTTGTTTGCTTGTTTGTTCACACAATGATATATATATAATATATAAAAATCACACACCTATATAACAAAGTGGGACCTTTTTATCTGCATGAACTTTGAAGTTTGTGTTGCATTACAAAATCCTAAAAAATTAGGGTTAGAGATTTATTAAAATATATATACCAGATAATTTTTTAAAGAATTACTTGAGCTGGTGTTGCAATATATGCATTCATTCATTTTCCTTTGGCTTAGTCCCTTATTTATCAGAGGTCGCCACAGCGGAATGAACCGCCAAATATTCCTGCATATGTTTTACGGATTAGTCCCCAGTACTGGGAAACACCCATACACTCTCGCATTCACACACACACTACAGCCAATTTAGTTCATCCAATTCACCTATAGCACATGTGTTTGAACTGTGGGGGAAACCGGAGCACCCGGCCATCACGGGGAGAACATGCAAACTCTACACAGAAATGCCAACTGGCTCAGCCGGGACTCGAACCAGCGACTTTCTTGCTGTGAGGCCACAGTGCTAACCACTGAGCCACCAAGCTGCCCTGTTGCATTACATAGCAATTGTATGCATGACTAGTTGTATTGCTTAGCCTAATTTAAATGACATTTTTGGCATTTCCTGACAAAAACCCACCAACACTCCATCTACCACACACAACAATGCACAGCTTTTGTGTAAGGATGGTGTGTTGCATTGCAATTGCTTTAGTTTTAAGCCAAGTGACTGACAAGTGGGCCTTATTATCTAAATATTAAAAACATAGTGGGATGCATTGCATGCCAAATTTCAATAACCAGGATTAAGGATTTGAGAAAACCCAGCGCTGTATCAGAATTTCAGATCGATTCCTTTGCAATTTGAGCTGGTGTTGCGTTCTCCTAAAATGACAGTGTTAAAAGCCAAACAGATATGGCAGGTTATTGCATATTGTTTTGTGGCTCCCTGTAGATCCTCTCATCTCCATTTCTGATGTGGAGAAGTGATGTAAGAGCTGAGAAATGCAGATGGCATGAACCAGAGTTATAATGAAAGTTTGCCATGGTAAAGGTGACCAGGAAAAAAGCCAAAAATGATTTTCCGAGGGATTCATTTTCAACTCTTTGAAATCCTGGTAGTCTTGCCAGTCAGTAATCTTCAAGGCATTGTCAAAGCATATATACCTGTATATCCTTGAGGTTGTTTTCAAGTTGAAGTGCAAGGATGCCCGTGAACATCAATCCTGATTGAACCTTGTTGGGGTGGGAATATGATGAGAGGGATATGCAGATATGATGCTTTTCTACACCAATTATAGCCATGAAAGGCAATAATAATGCGCATATGCTTAGCCTTATAATCATTCATTCATTTTCCTTCGGCTTAGTCCCTGATTGGGGTTGCCACAGCGGAATGAATCACCAACTATTCCAGCATATTTTTTGCGCAGTTTTACACAGCGGATGCCCTTACAGCCGCAACCCAGTACTGGGAAACACCCAAACACTCCCGCATTCACACACACACTCACACACTATAGTCAAGGGAAATTCATTCATTTTCCTTTGGCTTAGTCCCTTTATTTATCAGGGGTCGCCACAGCGGAATGAACCGCCAACTTATCCAGCATATGTTTTACACAGCGGATGTCATTCCAGCTACAACCCAGTACTGGGAAACATCCATACACACTCATTCACACAAATACACTACGGCCAATTTAGTTTATTCAATTCACCTATAGCGCATGTCTTTGGACTGTGGGGGAAACTGGAGCACCCGGAGGAAACCCACGCCAACACGGGGAGGACATGCAAACTCCACACAGAAATGCCAACTGGCCCAGCCGGGACTCGAACCAGTGACCTTCTTGCTTTGAGGCTACAGTGCTAACCACTGAGGCACCGTGTCACCCTCAAAGGGAAATATTGTTATCAATAAGTATCGTCAGTAAAGTATTTTCTAATATTTACTGAAGTTTTAAAAATTAGCGTTGCTGTGCAGTTACTATCGTATAATCTCCTTACAGTTTGCCTTGGTCTTAGCATTGCTATGCCGTTTCTAGGGTGTTCTGGCTGGTCACCTGAGGGTTGCTATGCATTTGTGTAGCAGGGCGTTCTGGGTGGTTTTCTTGGTTGTTGTCATGTAGTTGATAGGGTGTTATGGTTGATCAGGTGTTGGTATGCGGTTTGAGTGTTATTCATGTTGATATGTGGTTGCTAAGGCATCATGGGTCATTGTGATGTGTTGCTATGCAGTTACTAGAGTGTTTTAGATCATTGACATAGAGTTGCAATGTCTTGGGTAAATTTTTAAGTCAAGTTCAAGTTAAGCTTTAGTGTCTTTTCACTACATGTGTGGAAACGAAATGCCATGTCTTGCAGGACCATAATCATGAATAAGAACACAACACTGGACATAAGTCAATTGGACAGTCAACACTGGACAATCATTTTAAACCTATAAAAGTGTTCGGTGCATATAGAGAGCATTTCTACAGGTGGTTTGTCAAGCCCACTCACCTGTGTGAAGCATGAAATGCACAATGTTTTTATAATAATGTGGAGAGATTGTACGAAAGTGTCTGCTGCAAATGTGCAAACTGGTGCAAGTTGTTGCTTTGGCAATTAGGGTGTTTGGATGGTGTTGCTAAGCTGTTGATAAGTAAATTGGGAGTTATAAGGAGTTCTGGGCATGGTGGCTCAGTGGTTAGCACTGTTGCCTCACAGCAAGAAGGTCGCTGGTTCGAGTCCCAGCTGGGTCAGTTGGCATTTCTGTGTGGAGTTTGCATGTTCTCCCCGTGTTGGCGTGGGTTACCTCCGGGTGCTCCGGTTTCCCCCACAGTCCAAAGACATGCGCTATAGGTGAATTGAATAAACTAAATTGGCCATAGTGTATGTGTGAATGAGTGTGTATGGATGTTTCCCAGTACTGGGTTGCAGCTGGAAGGGCATATGCTGTGTAAAACATATGCTGGATAAGTTAGCAGTTCATTCCCCTGTGGCGACCCCTGATGAATAAAAGGACTAAGCCGAAGGAAAAAGAATGATTAAATGAAGGAGATCTGGGTGGTTGTCTAGATGTTGCTATGTTGTGGCGAGGGTGTTCTGAATGCTCGGGTGTTGCTATGCTGTTGCTACAGTAGGTTGATCATCCTGGTATTGCTAATGGAGTTTCTAAACACATACTGAACACAGTTTCAGTCCAGTGAAAAAAATAAATAACAGTGTTTTAATCTACAGTGTTCTAATATTTAATCAGTTTCTACAATACACTGATTACATGCGTACATTTTTAAATGGTACTCATATTTAAAAATACTCCTTGCATTTATATACGTAATTAGTTTTGCTGTTGCATCTATAATTACACTGTTGACTCTACCCCACATCTAAACCCACTCTTAAATCTTAGCATATTGTTAAATATGCATGAACTCGATGACTCGATTGTTCCAAATAAGTCATTATTTTACCATTCAATTCAATCCAAGTGTATTTGTATGGCGCTTTTCACAATAATTATTGTTTCAACACTGTAAAAAATGTCAGGTTCCACACAATTCCTTCATGTTGTCTCAACACAAATAGATTAAGTCAACTTAATTGTTTTTACAAATTTAAGTTGATTGACCACAATAATTGAAAACAATTAATTGTTCACAAAAAACCCACAAATTGTGTTGTTTCATTCATTAATTTTCCTTCGACTTAGTCCCATTAATCATCAGGGGTCGCCACAGCGGAATGAACCGCCAACTTATCCACTTAATATATATTACCCTATATATTTTACACAGCGGATGCCCTTTCAGCTGCAACCCAGTACTGGGAAACATCCAAACACACTCATTCACTATGGCCAATTTAGTTTATTCAATTCACCTATACCGCAATGTCTTTGGACTGTGGGGGAAACCAGAGCACCCAGAGAAAAATGGCAACAGAAATGGCAACTGGCCCAGCCAGGATTACCACTGAGCCACCGTGTCACCCTGTGTTGTTTCAGCTCATTTTAAATAAGTAGTTTGAACAAATAGCAAATGTCATTTTTTTTGAGTGAAGGCAACTTTACAAATCGTTCATATTATTGCGTTACAATCAAATTCAGAGAAGTTATGGTTAAGGTTATTAGCATAACTTTATTAGTTACTAATAATAACTTTGCACACAGTATTAAATACAACCAGTATAAAGTGAGACCAAAAAAATTAATAAATTAAAATTTAAAAAAATTCCAAATATAGTTGCTTAGTGCAAGCACACAGTATGGTCAAAAACTGGTATGTTGGCCACTTCAGCAGAGCAAGCGCTGCTTCCACATATAGCATTGCTAATGCAAGCTTGCTTGTGCACACAGCCAGCGCTCTTGTTTGTCCATGTGGAGGGCAAGCGAATGTGTCCTGTTTGGTTGTTTGTCCTGCTCATCAATTCTGACAGGCCTCTTTGCCGACTGCCTCTGTTTGTGTGTGTGTGTCGGGAGGCTTAGCCCCAAGGAGAACGTGGCCCTTCACAGCCCAGCGGACTGGTAAAACTTGCCCCATTAGTGAGTTACCTGTTGGCAGAGCGGAGAGCAGGGGCTGCTGGGAGTTTTCCACAACACTGGCCTCATCCTCCAGCAGTCACACTTGATTCCAGTTAACGGCAAGCTGAATGAGGACGTGCAGATTACCTCGGTGACATTTTCAGGTGGGAGGAATGCAAAAAAAAAAGGATGTGGGAGAGAAAGCACAGAAGGGGGTCTCATGGGTGATCTAGTGGGGGCCACTTAGACCTGAAAATGTTGGTGCAACTAATGTGTGGATGTGCTGCTGGGTTTATTTTTTTGCATAGCTCCCATAATGTTTGCAATTACAAACAGTGCTGTGTAAAATACTCAGGGGACGAAAAGCTTTTTACGCTCAGCATGACAGCAAACGGCTTGATGAGCACAGATGTTTATCATTATATAGAAATATGTCTTCGATTTCAAAGGAGGATCTTAATGCACTTAGCTATGCGTTGAATGGTTAAAAGCCTGTAAAAAAAATGTGTCAGGTTTACATTTTAATTTAAAGGAATTAAACAAAATTGAGAAATGCAATCTTTGAATAGTTTTGCATAAAGAAATGCCAAGAGACGTATGTTGAGCAAAAAGAGTTAAAGTATGAATGGATGGATGGACGGATGAATGAATGAATCAATCAATCAATCAAATGGTTAAATTAAGATGACATTAGCATTTGCTGTGCTGGGATTGGGCAGAATATAACTATGTGCAAAGCTGGGGAAAATATTTATAGATACTAAATTTGGGGTAACATTTTACAATAAGGTTCCATAAGTTAATGCTTGTCAATGTATTTACTAGCATAAGCCATGAGAAAACATTAATTTCAGTATTTATTAATCTTTGTTAACCTTAACTATCGACAATAAAGTTGTCCATTGTTAGTTCTTAAATAAGAGTGCATTAAATAATGTTAACAAAAACATCTTTTGATTTTAATAATGTATTCGTAAATTATGCTGTAAAAGTATTGTTAATTCTTAGTTCATGTTAACAAATACATGAACTAACATTAACTAATGGAACCTTATTGTAAAGTGTGACCAGTGTTGGGCACGTTCCTTTAAAAGAGTAATTAGTTACAGTCGTGGCCAAAAGTTTTGAGAATGACACAAATATTAGTTTTCCCAAAGTTTGCTGCTAAACTGCTTTTAGATCTTTGTTTCAGTTGTTTCTGTGATGTACTGAAATATAATTACAAGCACTTCATACGTTTCAAAGGCTTTTATCGACAATTACATGGCATTTATGCAAAGAGTCAGTATTTGCAGTGTTGGCCCTTCTTTTTCAGGACCTCTGCAATTCGACTGGGCATGCTCTCAATCAACTTCTAGGCCAAATCCTGACTGATAGCAACCCATTCTTGCATAATCACTTCTTGGAGTTTGTCAGAATTAGTGGGTTTTTGTTTGTCCACCCGCCTCTTGAGGATTGACCACAAGTTCTCAATGGGATTAAGATCTGGGGAGTTTCCAGGCCATGGACCCAAAATGTCAACGTTTTGGTCCCCGAGCCACTTAGATATCACTTGTGCCTTATGGCACGGTGCTCCATCGTGCTGGAAAATGCATTGTTCTTCACCAAACTGTTGTTGGATTGTTGGAAGAAGTTGCTGTTGGAGGGTGTTTTGGTACCATTCTTTATTCATGCTGGTGATTTTGGGCAAAATTGTGAGTGAGCCCACTCCCTTGGATAAGAAGCAACCCCACACATGAATGGTCTCAGGATGCTTTACTGTTGGCATGACACAGGACTGATGGTAGCGCTCACCTTTTCTTCTCCGGACAAGCCTTTTTCCAGATGCCGCAAACAATCGAAAAGGGGCTTCATCGAAGAATATGACTTTGCCCCAGTCCTCAGCAGTCCATTCGCCATACTTTTTGCAGAAGATCAATCTGTCCCTGATGTTTTTTTTGGAGAGAAGTGGCTTCTTTGCTGCCCTTCTTGACACCAGGACATCTTCCAAAAGTATTCGCCTCACTGCGCGTGCAGATGCGCTCACACCTGCCTGCTGCCATTCCTGAGCAACCTCTGCACTGGTGGCACTCCAATCCCGCAGCTGAATCCTCTTTAGGAGACGATCCTGGCGCTTGCTGGACTTTTTTGGACGCCCTGAAGCCTTCTTAACAAGATTTGAACCTCTTTCCTTGAAGTTCTTGATGATCCTATAAATTGTTGATTTAGGTGCAATCTTAGTAGCCACAATATCCTTGCCTGTGAAGCCATTTTTACAAGACGATTACTGAAATGATCTCAGCAGGACCTTTAATGACAGCAATGAAATGCAGTGGAAAGTTTTTTTCAGGATTAAGTTAATTTTCATAGCAAAGAAGGACTATGCAATTCATCTGATCACTCTTTATAACATTCTGGAGTATATGCAAATTGCTATTATAAAAACTTAAGCAGCAACTTTTCCAATTTCCAATATTTATGTAATTTTCAAAACTTTTGGCCACGACTGTATAGTTACTAGTTGCTTCTCACAAATAGTAACTGAGTTACATAATTATAAAAGTAACTAATTACCAGGGAAAGTAACTATTGCGTTACTTTAAAAAAATCTAATTTGTCAAATGATTATATAATAAATATAAAACATTGTACACTGATCTACACTATTTTAATGTTGTTATGGGACAATGTGAGAGACAACGGCAGCATGCCCTCAACTATATCTGGATCGTATTTGGTTTAATTCTGAGTAATAAGTGTTTGCGGTGGAAAAAAATTTGGTTTTGTTTGCTTTGACGTCGTGGCTTCTTTGGTAGTAGAGCTCACGTTATCACCTGCATTGACACAAATTTTGTGGCGGCATGTGACGACGTGAGGTGCTTCATTAGATTAGAATTACTTGTCACCGACGCAGAGAGACTCTTTTTTCCTGGGCATAAGTTGCACGATACATAAACATTCTTGCCTTTCACCTCAACGAGGGAAAAGTAGTGCTTATATTTCCAGTTTACAAACGCTACCTTCGAACGTGTTGGATTTGCCATGGTTCTTACTCCTGGTTGTTGGTGTGCGTGTGCTTGAGTGTGAACACCCGCCCTACTCTGCCTTTGATTGGCAAACGATGGAAATGTACTCTATCTAGGCCAATCATCACGTTCTCAGTTACACCACGTTCACATTCACAGATACACCAATCATCATCACTGGTTGGTTATGTCTCCCACCCCAGCCCCTAACACATACAAACCCACCCCAGAGAGGTCCTATGGCTCAGAAAGACGCTGCTCACATGAAAACCCCTTCAGTGTTCTCAATTATAGCAATGTGCATTTTATTGCCAGTAACGGTAACGACGTTGTAACGGGGGAAACTATTAATTTGATTACTCATTACTGAAAAAAGTATCGCCGTCGGTAACGCTGTTTATTTACAGCGCTGTTATTCCCATCACTGAGTGTGACACAAATGAGTATAATTCTGTTCATGTAAAACATTAGTCAATCAATCAATCAATCAACCAAACAATAATAATTGAATGAATTAACAAACAGTTTCTCTAAAATAAATAAATAAGACACATAGCTTTTGGGGGTTAAAAGTAACCTAGACATGCATTTATTTATTTATGTATTATGATCTGCCTATATATTTGATATAATAAAAAAATATGCAATTTCTCACACTACAATCATAGTTGTGATAATGACAATGAGACTGGATTGAGATTATTTTACTTTATTTTCAGCGGCCACTGATTTTATAGCCACAGAAGTTCAACTACATTAAACCCCGCTCGCACTCTTTAAACATCTTCGGTAGCATCTATAATTAATAAGTAATAAAAAGTTCCGAAAGTTCAGCCTGGGAATTTGATTGGTGTGTAAGCTCAGATAAATGAACAAAAAGGGGAGGCTAGATTTAAGTCTTTTGAAATGAAAGAATAAGCGAGCACCGGTGTTGAGCTTTAATAATACTTAGCCAAAGCACTTAATTCGACAAAAATACAATTGCTTTACATCCCTGGCTGCTTTTAAAAGCCACGCACATTCTCCCCAGAGTCTGCCGCCATTATTTTTTTGCACTTAATCCCCGAGCTCGTACGCAACCAAGCGGCTCGTTTCGCCCCGACCCAGACATTGAGTCATACTGATCTCCAGGTACAGACTGGTCACTGGACCACGTCCCCCTGATCTTTCCTGGCACCTGTCTCCTCTAATGCTGCTGTGCGGGAGGGGAGCGTTGTCTGCATTTGAAGCGTGACCCCAAAAGTGAGTAAGAGCTGACATTTTATCCTCACACGCTGCCTCTGAAGGCTCACCATCGGCCTGTAATGGGAACTAATTATGCACGTGACTCATGCACGGGCCAACGTTCCAGCTTTTTTCACTAATCAGAGTGACAGTCTCTCGGCTGGTTATTTTAACCCGATTTGACTAATTCTTCGAAAGAATGAACTCAAAAAACAGGTAAAAAAGCGGGTCGCGCTGACGTTGCTAAACTGTTGCCTACCTGGGAAAGCTGTGTTAAATAACATGATGTGCGTGTGCAGCATGTGAAACGGCTGGGCTGTCACAACAGACAGCATGATGGACACCAGAAAAGAGAAATCTCACGAGTTTGACGCAATAGCGGAGGAAAAAAATAACACGTACAGTGTGAAAGAGCCAAATTCTCCAGCACACCGTGTGGGCGTTCGTATTTTCATTGAAAGATACCGTGTTATATGCCTCAGCGAAGAGTGAAACAGGGTGCAGTATACTGGCAGAAATGGCTTTTTGTGTTTTACTAACGTAATTGGGTTGAACGTAATTGATTTCTTAATACCTTTTTTTTTTAGATGATGTTAGTCTTTTTTAGTTAAATAAACTCAATTATATTGAGTTGAACCAATTTATATTCTTAATGATAATAACAGTTCTAAAATATATTGTTTACAGTGATGCCACAGAAGAAGCATTCAGAAAATGGGTCTTAAAGTAACTTTGTTGTTAGTGTAAAGAGCACTGTTACCTTTTATATCATTAAGAAGCTTTTGTGCAATAGAAAGGTTCTATGGGGGATAAATGTTCTATATATAATGCCCATAAATATCTAATGCTGATAAGTGATTAATTGCAATTAGTGCTGTCTAAATATTATTGAATAAACATTGTATTTACATAAAAATGTGTGTATTGTGCATGTATATGTGTGTGTGTGTGTCTATAGAAAATCATCATACACTGTGAAAATCTATACCTTTACTTACATTACACCCTGCTTTCAAAAGACCTTGAGGATAAAGATTTGATTTCAGGCTGTATGACAAATAAAGTAATTATTTCAAAGGGGTATGATGATTTTTCTATAGGCACTGTATATCCAGAAATTATTCATACCCCTCGGAAAATTCTGACTTAAAGTTTTTGTTCAAATGTAAATAAAAGCAGAGAAATGTGTATATATATTTTTTACCCACAAAGATGCCTCTTGTACATCATCTTATTATCTTTTTGGGAGAAGCCTGTCACAAAAAAACGAAATTGCTGGTTGAATAAAAGTAATTTAAGTCAGAATTTGGCAGGGGTATAAATAATTTCAGGCTTATATAATATTGACCTTTTAAAAATGGAATTAACTGTATGCTAAAATTAATCAATTTTAAGGTATATGTGTTTTTATGTTGAATGAGTTTGTCTCCTCTGTGAAACTCTCCTATATAGCTGCAGTAAACCATAAACAGGAGTACAGCATTAGTCATCAGGCTACAGTATATTTCATAATTGCATTAACAAAGAAAATGTTCTCTTTACAGGAGTCTATTGGTCTGAACTTTGCATAGTTTACTTAAAGTTGTAACTATGTGACAAGGAAAAGGTACAAATCTGTCCCTTAAAATATTTGTAAACTATTTTAGAAACTAAACATAACCCTAATTTCACTGCTTTATCTCATTTGGACTAAGCACTGTAAATTGAACAAGTAGCAAAAACTTGCATGCTCTCTCTCTCTCACACACACACACACACACACACACACACACACACACACACACACACACACACACACACACACCATGCATATGTGATTCATAACTAAAAGACCTTCAACAGCTCAAACTAGTCAGCATTCAAATAAGCTACATGGTCATTGTAAAACCATAAATTTAATACCATCATAGCTATTCAGATAGAAAAAAAAACAGGTAGATCAAGGGATTACAGTAATAACTCAGTTGGGAATAGAATATTGGATCTTTTTATTTAGGTTGACTGGACACAAAATGCTTGTTCCTGTCTGGGACACTCTGATAAAGGGTTTATTACATGAAAAAAAGAAAAGAAAGCGTTCTCCCACATGCGCAATCATATTGGTTATTTGACATCTAATATAGCCGGAGGCACAAACGTGTGGCTGTTGTATTGAGGGCCAGAATGAAGGTGAACATGCCATCCTGTCAGGTGATCGCCATCAGTCAGATCATACTCTGTGCCATGATGCATGCCATGTGTCTATGAGATTAATGCATTTATTTGTTTCATGTTTTATTTCTTCCCCCTCGCTCTCTTTTCTCTACCGCTAAATGTTTCACCAGCTTTACCAGCAAGCTGACAGTATGCAATGTATGCCTAAAGGCAATTAGTGAAACATGTTCCCCTGCTTGCTCTCTTCTGTTTTCACCTCCTCATTCAATCTCTCACCGACTCACTCACTCACCAATACCCTCAGTCACTCAATTCCTGTTACTCACTCACTCACTTACTCGCTCACTCAATCCCTGACCGAATGACTGACTGACTGACTCACCCACCCACTCATTTATCCCTCAATCCCTCACCAACACTCAACCCCTCACTGAATCACTCACTTACTCGCTCACTCAATCCCTGACCGAATGATTGACTGACTGACTCACCCACCCATTTATTCATCCCTCAATCCCTCACCAACACTCAACAACTCACTGAATCACTCACTCAAACTCTCACTCACTCAATCCCTCACTAACTCTCACTCACCGTCTCACACTCACTCCCTCAAACATGCAATTCCTCACTCACTCACTCACCAACACTCTCATTAACTCAACCCCTCACTCACTCACCGACTCACTCCCTCAACTATGCAATTTCTCACTCACTCACTCATTCAATCCCTCACCAACACTCTCATTCACTCAACCCCTCACAGACTCACTCACTCACTCACCGACTCACACAATCCCTCACTGAATCCCTCAGTCACTCGCTCAGTCAATCACTTACTGACACACTCACTCAATCCCTCAACAACTCACTCCCTCACTCATTCAATCCCTCACTCAATCCATCACTGACTGACTTACTTACTCACTTAATCCCTCAATCACTCACTCAATCAATCCTTCACAAACTCACTCACCGACTCACACACTCACTCCCTTACTTGTTCAATCCCTCACTGAAACCCTCACTCACTCGCTTGCTCACTCAATCCCTCACCAACTCACTCACTTGCACACTCAATTCTTCACAAACTCATTCACTCACCGACTCACACACTCACTCACCGACTCACACACTCAATCCCTCACTGAATCCCTCATTCACTGGCTCAGTCAATCACTCACTGACACACTCACTCAACGACTCACTCCCTCATTCAATCCCTCACTGAATCCCTCACTCTCTCAATCCCTCCCTCACTCATTCAATCCTTCACTCACTAAATCCCTCCACGACTGACTCACTCACTCACGCAATCCCTCAATCTCACTCACTCATTCAATCCCTCACTCATTCAATTCCTCACTCACTCAATCCCCCAGTCACTCACTGAATCCATCACTCGCTTGCTCACTCAATCCCTTCCCAACTCACTCACTCAATC
>CAIGQV010016298.1:7893420-7908893 GCA_903798115.1 Danio jaintianensis
CTCACTCACTCAATCTATCCCTGACTCACTCACTCACTCACTGAATCCATCACTCGTTGCTCACTCAATCCCTCCCCAACTCACTCACTCACTCACTCACTTAATCCATCACTCGCATGCACACTCAATCCCTCGCTTGCACACCCAGTCACTTAATCCCTTACTTACTAACTCAATCCCTCACTCAATCATTTCCTTACTCACTCACTCAATACATCACCCACTCACTCACTCAATCACTGAGTGGACAAAAAGTAACGTACTGCTACATGTATGGTTAAAAAAAATTTAAATAAAAAACATCAGCCAGATATTTACCAGTAAAAACGAGATGAAGTTTCAGGTACTTAGGGCTGGAACACTGGCACTTCTAACTTATAAACATGTTTAATATAAAGTTAAAATACCAACTTTGACATTATAATAGTACATGCTTTTTATGTTTGGTATCTAATTAGGACATAACCATGCTTCTATTACAAAGCCTGTTCCAAAAGCTCACAATATATAGCATCACATATATCCTTTATATCAATCACAAACAGCATTTATCTCAATAGTGTTTCTCAAGACAAAAAACATAAAATAATAATCAAAAAGTATTCAAGTAAATTAATAATAGATTTTTTTTTTCATTCCTAATCAACGCACTTCAACTCGACCGGAAACTATATATGCTTGCATATATTCTGACTCAGTCATGCACTTACTGATTCATTCACTGAGTCATCGATTCCCTCATTGACTCATTGTAAGGCATCATAAGTGCTCCTGAAATAAAGGCTTTTCCAAAACGTAGGCATCCTAATTGTGTCCCATTCTAAGATATATTTTAGGCAGAATTATATCTTTCACAATACATGCAATACCAAAATGCACTGCAGCGAGCCAATATAGCAACAAAAAAAAAAGATGGGAAAAATGAAAAGGTACTGACTCACAGCTTAACTCTCTCGTTCTTTCACTCAGATGTGATTCATTGAGTCATATCTTTCCAAAAAATACTCAATGCTTAGCTATATAGACCAGTATTATCATACTATACTTATTTATTGATTCATTGACAGAGAAAACATTAGATAGGAGCTGACATGAAATGGCATTGGGTCCATTGAGCATCATTAAGGTATCATTAAATTTCATATCAGCCGATATATACACACAAGCTCATAGTGGCAAATGTTTGCCAGATTAACCTATGTGCTGGTGAAGGATCAAATGACGTACTTAGTTAGACTTTGAAATTGACAGGCAGAAATTGTAAATATCACCTCTAGTGGACAGTATCATAACAGGGTACAGTATGTTGACTGTACTCTTTGATTTATAGCATGCTGACTTTTCTGGTTCATGTTCATTGCATAGGTTTTAAACAAATGGTCTCTACTTAAATATATGATACATTTTCTCTGAAATGTTAATTTCGTAATTAGGATCACTGACTTGAACCAATGTTTATTTAAACAGCGACGACATCTGATGGTATTTTTTTTACTTTTAAACTGTAATTTTCATCACTTATCTGACTTTAGACGTTAATATTTAAAATCCATGTCCAACCAAATATAGTTAACACTGCATTCCCACCGCACACTGTACCATTCAAAAATTTAGGGGCGACCAGCGACCTTCTTGCTGTGAGGCAACAGTGCTAGCCACTGAGCCACCGTGTCACCCCATAATTTATTAAAATTTTAATACATTTAAAATGTGATTAGGGCTTTAAATGCATAACTGAAAGTTAAACATAATTAGGCTACTGCATTTTTGTGTCACACGATTTTTCAGAAATCATTCTAACTCACCAAGACAGCACTACTTACCATTACCAATGATGAAGAAAAATAAACAAATAATGTTATAATTATATATATATTTTATATATTTTTTCCACTCAATCCATCACTCACTCAATTCATCACCAATTCAACATTTTCTAATATATATATATATATATACAGCATTAGTAGCATTCTAAATGTCATTATAGTCAACTGTGATCAATTGAATGTGTACATGCTTAATAAAAGCATTTTTAGAAGTAAATAAATAAATGATGAACTCATATAAACTAATTAGTTCTACTTTACAGTGTGGACCACCTAATAGAAACATCCCCAATCAAACACAACCCACTTCATCATAACCCTTATCCTGAATTACTGCAAACCAATATAGAGCTACATTAACCAAAAACACTCGAATGTGAAAATACTCGAGTTTTCACGATATCAAACAGACATTACACAACACCTAGACGTCCATTAAAAGCTCAGTGTTGCACACACCTACCTATCCACCACTAAAAGCTGCTCTGAAATAGCCAGAAATGTTTTGCCTGTAGCGTGACATCACTGTATTTTACCTCGACGAACAGACTTGAGTAAAAGCGCGTGCGTCGATCAACGTGATGTGCTCAAACTGAAAACAGCACTACTATTTCAGATTTTAATTGGCCAGCACATCATGTTCAGCTCTGTGTGAGCCTGCTGTGCTAGAGATATGATTTTCGCGGTGCACATGGCTCACAGAAACCCACCGAGATACGCGGGTGTGTTTCACGGTGCCTCTCATGATCATCCACGAACGCAGATCTGAGGATCTCCAATTTCAAAGATAGCCTATAGCTGTCATCCGCCATAACTCAACACAACTTCACACAAACACGCGCATGCGCACACACAAAACTCACGCACCGTCCCGTAATGATGGATTTAGCCAGATTTAGGTAAATATGGTTCCATTAAACGTAAGACTGCATCACTGACCCAGAAACAAGCGGTATAAAATCGAAATAATTAACGCTGCTGCAATGTTTTCTTTCTTTTCCCCCCTCAAAAAGCCTCCCACCAAAAAAAAAATCCCTGGATCAACAGTGCCACCTAGTGGAGCTCTCGGGTTTATATAAGCACTTTAGGTTGACGAGCTTCTATTTTAAACATCTGCTTTTCTCGTTTCTCGATGCCAGTTAAAGTACCATGCTTTCCTCCGATGACAGATATGAAATTGCGTATTAATGATTGATGCCTTTGAAGGCTGTAATCAATATGATTAACTGGAGCGAGGAGTCTTCTCACGACGCCCGTGAGATAATTAAACATCTGCTATTTTCATTATTTTGTACCATTTCGCTCGTAACAAAATTAAAAGGGCGGCTGATGCAAAAAGGGTTTATTCGGATCGTTTTGCAATTAAAGCACTTGTTAGGGTGGCGATGGGAAAACATGCACTGCTTTTTCATTAGCAGACGTTTTTATGATAATATTTAAAAGTATAGCCTCATTTTGAATCTGCTCTCTTGCAATTAAATAAAGCTGTTAGATAGCAGCCTTCTTCTTTTATTATTCTTCCTATTTATTTATTTATTTATTTATTTATCAAGATGTTAATATGTACCTGTACAGATTATATCAGAAATCAGTTTAAAAGCATGGAAGAGTTATAAGCATGGGGTCAATAATAATAATAAATAAATAAATAATAAATACACACAATAAATAAATTAAAAAAAATTATGAATAAATAAATATTATTTTTGAAAAACCCCAGCATATAACCCTACTATAGGTTACTATAGCACCTTCCCAACTATGGGTTATTTTAACTTATATATAATAATTATATAAGTTATATAATTAACCCAATGCATTGGGTTATTTTGATTAAATCTAATTTATCCATTCTGGCATTCATTCATTCATTCATTCAGCTTAGTTCATTCATTCATTCATTTTCTTTTTGGTTTAGTCCCTTTATTAATCTGGGGTCGCCACAGCGGAATAAACCGCCAACCTATCCAGCATATGTTTTACGCAGCGGATACCCTTCCAGCTGCAACCCATCACTGGGAAACACCCATACACAGTCATTCACACACATACACTACGGACAATTTTAGCTTACCCAATTCACCTATAGCGCATGTCTTTGGACTTGTGGGGGAAACCGGAGCACCCGGAGGAAACCCACGCCAACACGGGGAGAACATGCAAACTCCACACAGAAATGCCAACTGACCCAGCCGAGGCTTGAACCAGCGACCTTCTTGCTGTGAGGCGATCATGATACCCACTATGCCACCGTGACACCCTTCTGATATTAATATTGCTACTATTACTAGTACTACTATTAATTTAATAATTATGGCTGTGTAAATAAATAACATACAGTTTACAAAAATATGTGAAATGCTTTATTTCCAATACATTTTAAGTTCCAGACACTTTTGTTAAAATAAAACAAGAATCACAAATAATGAAGAAACAGAACAAAGTGCAGACAGTTATAAACTGTGCAAGCAGAAAATCATATGTTGATGGTTTTTATATGTTTTTAATTTGCATTTCTTTTCTTTCTTTTTTTTGATGCACTAATATGAAACATTCATTCATTCATTCATTTTCTTTTCGGCTTAGTCCCTTTATTAATCTTGGTGCAATGAACCGCCAACTTATCCAGAATGTTTTATGCAGCCGATGCCCTTCCAGCTGCAACCCATCACTGGAAAACACCCATACACTCCCATTCACACACTTACACTACAGACAGTTTAGCTTACCCAATTCACCTATAGCGCAATGTCTTTTGACTTGTGGGGGAAACCGGAGCACCCGGAGGAAAGCCACACCAACACGGGGAGAACATGCTAACTCCACACAGAAATGCCAACTGACTTAGACGAGGCTCGAACCAGTGACCTTCTTGCTGTGAGGCGACAGCGCTACCCACTGCGCCACTGCGCTGCCTAATATGAAACACGAGCCATTAAATAATACAAAACACTGATTTGTAATGGAAAATTACTTAAAAAAAACAGTTTTCACAACACCATTATTCAGCCGTATATGTGTGCGTGTGAATTATTATTCATTCATTAATTTTCCTTTGGCTTAGTCTCTGATTTATCAGAGTTCACCACAGCGGAATGAACCGCCATGGGTGAATTATTTTTACTTCTAAAGAATTAATAACACGCACACAGCAGTTTTATTGTGTATCACAGTATGAAGTACATCCAGACACTATTTATTACTGTAATAATTTTCGTTTTGATAAAAAACAGGGTCGATATTGTGCCATCATCTATTGGTTTTAATCTGATTCAGCGTGCAATATAATCTCTGATTTTCAGTGATATCTCAGAAGACCAATCAATGAGTTATGAAAAGTTATTAGAGGTTCAGAGCGAGGATATTGTTCCCACAAGCCCCCTTTCAGTCTTCAAACCTGTATTGTGCTATAAACTAAAGAGAAAGTGCACCACAGTTGTTAATTCAGGCTATTAGATATGGTCAAGTAACCCTTTTATTTGAATGGAGCTCCATTGCCTCCCTTATATCTGAACCAATTGTGCTATTTCTGTAGCAGAACTGTGAATGGATCCATTCGTATCTGCCAACCAGTTCATGAAGGCCAGCTCAATAGTTTTTTCAACCGTGAATGGAAGAGTTTCATTAGTTTTGTGTATTTGTTTGAGAGCTGCACCGCATGTTTTGTTCTTCCGTGTTTATTAAAGGGTGTGCCATTATACAATTATAATATCTGATTAATAAAAAAAAAAAGAAGAAAAAAAACACGCACGCGCACACACACACACGCACACACAAAATGTTATATTTTCTACAAATATATGTTTACAATAGTAATATATGGATGTTTATAGAAACATTTAAGCAATGAAATTAATTAAAATTAATATATGAATAATAATAAAAATCATAATTTGTATAGAAAGTATAATTAATAATAATACACACCTTAATAAATAAGTTAACTAAAATAATAACATGATAAAATAAATGGACAAAACATATTTATTTTACATTATAATTAAAATATTATTATTATTTATTATGTATGCTATATTTATATAAGTAAATAATATGATTTTTTACACATCATTCACTGTTATTATACTATATAGTATATATAGTAACACGCACACATACAAACTTAATGTACTATTTATGTAGTTATTTTAATTTCAATTATTCTATTGAACATCACTGAAATAATATTTTAATAATTTGTGTGTTTTTAATTAGTGTGTGTGTGTGTGTGTGCGTGCATGTGTGTGTGCGTGTGTGTGTTTGATTACTCCTATTTTCCTCATTTGTAATTCACTTTGGATAAAAACATCTGCCGAAAGATTAAAAGTACTATAAATGTAAGGGTGAATATGAGTATAAATATGCACTTCTGAATGTTTTTCTATTGAAAATCTGCACATGCACATTGTACAATAAATGTATTGATAATCAAACATATAAATGTGACTGAAAATGTACTGAAAATCACTTTAAAAAAGTCTTCTAAATAATGGGCATGCAGATTTGTCCAGATCTTCTGACATCATTCGAACAACTACCTGCCTTCTTTTATAAATGTGGCTCATTTTGTAAAGCCAGCTTTGGCTCCCAGTCCTGTTTAGCATGCAAGAAACACCCACACATCGGCAGCACATTGAGATTCACTCCAGTCGAACCCACACAGGCTACAGTGCAGAGCCGAGACCTTGTTCTGTGCTTTACTCCATCTCCTTTTCAACTTCCCTTTTATTTGACACTTTCTAAAATCTGCGCCGTAATCTCCCTCTTTCTAACCCGCAACCCACAGCACTGGACTGTGTGTAAAGCACACATATCCCAAAATACATTCAATTCTTCTTCTGCAATCTATGGTGAGGTTTATTCAGATATCTCTTCATAACAAAAGCAGGTCTGTCGAGCACTTTCATATTACACCCTAACCACAAATGACATTGTGCTAATGAAATGTTAGTCAGTGCTAAACATTGCTGATTCATTTGAACTGAATTAATGACTAAATGTCTCTTTCATGGGCTGCACGGTGGCACAGTGGGTAGTATGTTCGCCTCACAGCAAGAAGGTCGCTGGTTCGAGCCTCGGCTGGGTCAGTTGGCATTTCTGTGTGGAGTTTGCATGATCTCCCCGTGTTTGCGTGGGTTTCCTCCGGGTGCTCCGGTTTCCCCCACAAGTCCAAAGACATGCGGTACAGGTGAATTGGGTAGGCTAAATTGTCCATAGTGTATGTGTGTGTATGGATGTTTCCCAGTGATGGGTTGCAGCTGGAAGGGCATCCGCTGCGTAAAACATATGCTGGATAAGCTGGCGGTTCATTCCGCTGTGGAAACCATAGATTAATAAAGGGACTAAGCCGAAAAGAAAATGAATGAATGTCTCTTTCATACTGCACTGTAAAAAAAAATGCTGGGTTCCACACAATCGATTTGTGTTGGGAAAACATGAAATAGTTAAGTTAGCTTGTTAGTTTTTAGAAATTAAAGTGGATTTAACATAAAACAATTAAGTTGTCTCCCCTAAAAAACCTCAAGCTCAGCTCATTTTAAATAAATAGTTTGAACAAACAGCAAACATCATTTTTTGAGTGTGTATTTCAGTGTTTTGGGCTTTTAATTGAATGATGTGGTTTTGTAACTCAGGTTTACCACACCATGAAATTTGAAATTATCGAACATTTAAGAGCAATAAACAGCACCACACATTATTTTGATGATGTCAGACTGTCAAATGTGATTTTATATGATTTCAGAAGTGGTTTTGAGGCTTTAAAGTCCTCCTTGTTATTGCAAATCATTGTCACTTTTAGGCATACCACACAGCCAACATGCTGAAATATTATTTCATGCTAAAACATGCTAGCAACATGCTAATTCATGCTTGAAAACATGCTACTGAAATGTTATGCTAACAACATGTTAATGTTAGAAACATGCCAGCAACGTGTTCATTTGTGCTTGAAACGTGATAACAAAATGCTTATTCATTAATTCTAGCAGTATGCTAATTCATGTTACAGTCATGGACACATTTAATGCTCATAGCAGAAACATGCTAATGACATGCTAACAACATAATCTTAATAGATTCTTTGTAGAATCATAATAATGTCATGCTAATTCCTGTGTGAAACTTAGGCCTACAAATCAATGCTAACAATATGCAAACATGCTAACAACATGCTAATTCAGGTGGATTTGTCAATACAACATCAAAGTTTGTCTTTAAACTTTACTTAATTACTTTGCTTAATCTTTATACTTATGCTATGCTAGCTTAAACACAATCAGTGTCACTTTTAGGCATACCACACAGCCAACATGCTGGAATATTATCTCATGCTAAAACATGCTAACAACATGTTAAATCATGCTTGAAAACATGCTACTGAAATGCTATGCTAACAGTATGTTTATGTTAGAAACATGCCAGCAACATATTCATTTGTGCTAGAAATGTGATAACAAAATGCTATTTCATGCATGTTAGCAGTATGCTACTTCATGTTACAGTCCTGGAAAAAAAGTTTGCTGTTTTAAGACAAAAGCCCTCCTTGATATTGCAAATCATCGTCATTTTTAGTCATACCACACAGCCAACATGCTGGAATGTTACCTCATGCTAAAACATGCTAGCAACCTGCCAATTCATGCTTGAAAACATGCTACTATAAAATGCTATGCTAACAGCATGTTAATGTTAGAAACATGCCAGCAACATATTAATTTGTGCTAGAAATGTGATAACAAATTGCTAGCAGTATGCTAATTCATGTTACAGTCGTGGAAACATTTAATGCAAATTCATATCAGAAACATGCTAACATGCTAATGACATGCTAACAACATAATCTCAATAGATTCTTTGTAGAATCATAATAATGTCATGCTAATTCACGTTTAAAAAAATGTAGACCAACAAATCAATGCTAACAATATGCAAACATGCTAGCAACATGCTAATTCATGTGGATTTGTCAATCCAGCATCAAAGTTTGTCTTCAAACTTTACTCAATTACTTTACTTAATCTTTATACTTGGTGTGCTATGCTAATTTAAAGATAAACAGTGAAATACACAATAAACCATTACAATTAATGGATTCTTTGCAGTCTGAAACATTATTTCACTGATATTTTGACAATTTATTTTCACAAGTTATCTAAAGAAGAATTGCATTTAATATGCTCTATTTGTATGAACATTTATTGTAATGCTGATGCAAAGATGCTAGCAAAATGCTAATTCATGTGGATTTGTCAATCCAACATCAAAGTTTGTCTTAAAACTTTACTCATTTACTTGTTATTCTGTGCTAATTTATAGATAAAAAAGTCAAATCATTAATAAACATACACTTTGCAGTCTGAAACATTATTTCACTGATATTTTGACATTATTGTCACTAAAGTTATTCAGAGAAGTCTTTACTTGCATTTAATACAATCTATTTGTATAACATTCATTCATTCATTTTCCTTCAGCTTATTCTCAGGGGTCGCCAATTCACTTATAGCGCATGTCTTTGGACTGTGGGGAAACCGGAGCACCCGGAGGAAACCCACGCCAACACGGGGAGAACATGAAAACTCCACACAGAAATGCCAACTGACCCAGCCGAGGCTCGAACCAGCGACCTTCTTGCTGTGAGGCGACAGCGCTACCCACTGCACCACCGCGTCACCCATAACAATTTATTGTAATTTTTTTCTGACACCAAAATATACTGGCTCATCTTTGTCACAGTACATATTTATACAAAAAATGTCCAGTGCAGTGCAATTACAAGGCTTTTGCTTCATCTCTTTTATTGCTTCAGCATTCAAACAGTTTCCCATTCAAATCTTGCTTTACATCCGTGAAGGTCACTGAAACTTTTTAGAATAAGCACGTCTATCTGCATAGGCCAGTTGTCACCAACATAATGCCTGTCATCCTAAACAACATTGTCCTTGTGTGAACTTGCCCGTACCCGACCACACTCTCTCTTTGCCATGCAGGTCACGCCACATTTCTATGGCTCTTTCTCCTTCGAACCCTCAATCCGAGCAGTCCAATCCGCCGCTGAGATTAAACATACATCTTAAACGTCTCTCTCCACCGTTACTGCATCCTTCCGCCCTACTTAATGCTATTCATTTGCGATCTTGGCTGCCTCACACCACTCTGTTGTGTGCACCAAAACGTGCACGGGTTTCTAAGTTTGGCACAAGCTATTGGCAACGTTTAGAGTGACACAATAGTTTTTACCAATCCGCCAGGGCTTGGGCCTGTCCAACCGCTACTCTCCGCTTGCCTGATAAGAGCGCTAGCAGATTTGACTAGGCAGACGTTTCTGTTCACTATCAGTATCTCTTTGGCTGGAGAGAGGGAAGAAAGAGTAGGGGGAGGTTAAGGAAAAGGAAACAAATGGCTGGAGAGGAGATAAAGAGTGGAGTGAATGGAGAGGATGGGTGATGGTTTCATTTTTTAAGACACTGCTGTGTCCAAACCAAGTGTCGTGCGATAAGACCACTATACAACTTCAGTGAGTCAACACAATTACAGGTCACTTAGTTCTCAATAAAAAGACCTCCACGATGTGTTAAATATAACATTGGGTAAGGAAAAGGTCTTTTTCTCTTACCCAACATGACTAAATTTAGCACGTCATGATTTTGCCAAGTACGATGCCATCCTGGATTAACATCTATGTTGATCCTGGAACATCAGTTTTATTCGAAAATGTAATCCATACCTATTCCCTACCTCTAAACCCAACCATAACTGTAAATTATTTCCAAAATCAGAGGGGAATAACAACTGGATAACAATCATGTAGAAGTGCATAAACCTAACCGTAAGTCTAAACTTAACATAAACGGTAAACATATCCCTTAATTCTGATTGGCTGATTGGAATGTTGTTCCAGGATCAATATAGATGTTAATCCAGGAACATGTCCTACTTGGAAAAATCAGGTTGGCGACTACATTTATGACTTTTCTTCATGCTATTATGAAAGTAGCACTTGTTGTGTGTATTGCCTCTTCCTGTTGAATCACTGAATGCCTCATCAATTGTAAGTAAGTTTGGACAAAAATGTCGGTAAATGACTAAATGTAAATGCAATTATGAATATTAAAAGAGAATTTCATTGCAGCATCTAAATGTTTCAATTGGTAATGTGCAATAATATGAAGCTCTGCTATTAATAATAATAATAATAATAATAATAATATGTTCTCCTCGTGTTGGCGTGGGTTTCCTCCGGGTGCTCCGGTTTCCCCCACAAGTCCAAAGACATGCGCTATAGGTGAATTTGGTAAGCTTAATTGGCCATAGTGTATGTGTGTGAATGGGAGCGTATGGGTGTTTCCCAGTGATAAGTTGCAGCTGAAAGGGCATTAACCTAGTTAAGCCTTTAAATCACACTTTAAGCTGAATACTAGTATCCTAAAAATATCTAGTAAAATATTACATTCTGTCATCATGGCAAAGATCAAATAAATCAGTTATTATAAATTAGTTATTAAAACTATTATGTTTAGAAATGTGTTGGAAAAAAATCCTCACTCCGTTAAACAGAAATTGGGGAAAAATATACAGAGGGGCTAATAATTCAACTGTATATTATGAAAGCATTATGATGACGTGTGATTGGATCAACAAAACATATCTTAACACCAGGTTTAAAGAGCACTGCAACGTTCACGTCCTCCATCACAAACCTAGCTTAATACAAGCCAGCCAATCAGATTGGAGGCAGCCGTTATGGCAAACGCTTGACAATTTCCCCCCACTGTACATGAATATGACTAATGGTGCGAATACGTCTAGGATAACCACGCTGAACTGTTTTCAAAACCATCTTTAGTCTGCTATTTCCACTGGCATTGAGTTCCAAGTTACAGATTGTGTTGTCAAATATAATGGTGTTACACTTTCAAACGCAGGCGTATAAGCCAGCCACGAAAATAGATTCTGTTTAACACAACATCCTTTCAGAGACTTTACGGCTTCCTTTTGCCCTGCATCCCTCCTGCTGTTCTCTTTCAGCCAAAATCCTTCAGGCATTAACACTACTCCATCTTCCTCACGGTGCTAAATGTAACATCTTGGCTGGCTGTTGGCAGCGGATAAGCTGAGTAAGCAGAGTTTCTTTAGATGTATGGCCCTTGTGTAGCTGTAAATCAGAAACAGGGAGTCCTTTAAGCTTGATGGCTCATTCACAGAGCTCCATAATACTCTCTGGGCCAGAATCAGGATCGGGATCAGACTCGCTGCAGTGTCAGAGAGGAAGTGGATTCCAGATTCATCACAGTGCTTTTTTTTTGCCCACTCATTTGTTTTTTGGCCTTTCTGGCACTTTGTACTGGCAGCGATGGCAGCAGAGACACTTTAGAAAGAGGCGAACTACTCCAGTGATTTGAAAAATGATATGAACGGGAGTCGAACACACACACACACACACACACACACACACACACACACACACACACATATTATGCCACGGCTTTGTGATAACTGCTAGACCACACTTCAGATATTTGCTGCTCCTTTGAGTTGTCACAAAGATGTATAGCCTATAAAAATACAGCCCATAAAAATAGCATATAAAAGATCTAGATCTGTCTCAGCCGTTCTCAGGAAACAATGCTATTTATGTTTGACATTTTATATTTGTAGTCTTTGATTTGATGAGGATAGTGCTGGAGTACACTGCTTACAATCAGACAATCAATCAGCCAACTAATGCATCAATCAACATCAGAGACATCAAACTGAGAATGTATGTATGTTAACAAAGATGAAGAAATAAAGGAAGAAATATAATATAATATAATATTATATTATATAATATAATATACTTGAATATTTATTTTATAAAATGTAAAAAAAACAAAAGTTAATACATTATAATAAAATAAATTCATGCACATACACAAATCTTTAATCATAAATACAGTCTATCCATATCATCCATCCATCCATCTATTTATCTGTTGATTCATCCTCCCATTTTTCCATTCATTCAGCCATCCATATTTCTGTGCATGTCTGTGTATCCATCTGTTTGTATATCAATCTGTTTATTCATCCACCCATCCATCCATTTTCTCTGCATCTTTCTATTTATGTATCCATCTGTCTATTTATCTATCCATCTGTTTATCCATCCATCCATCCATTTTCTGTGCATCTTTCTATTTATCCACCCATCCATCCATTTATTCATCCCTCCATCCATCTGTATATGCATCTGTTTATCCATCCACCCATTTTTCCATCCATCCATCCATCATTTTTTTTCCACTTGTCCATTAAAAAGCATCTACTGCATTCTGTAGGGTTTGTGGGATTAAAAATACATTCTCCAATTACTCTTTGATTCTCTCGTGGAGTCCCGAGCCGGCGGAGCGTGAGAATACTCCAGGTAGCATCAGAAGCACATCAGCAGCGGTTCTTGCTAAATTAGTTTCAGTGTAATCCCTCCACACACAGAACAGATGCATAATCACTGAACTGCTGAGACAAGCTGTGACAAGAACATTTCCCTTTCAAGATGTGTATTCAACCAGTAGCGCATTTCTGGAGATTTCACATCAAGTGCACGCGTTGCAGGGATTTTTATTCATAATCACGCTAATTAAGCCTTGTCCTTTGAAAGAGAAAAAGACACATGAAAGACAAAATTTAATAAATAAAACCATGAGGGTAATTAACAGTTTAGGGTTATGCTTGATGAGTTTGCGTGTTCAAATGCTTTAAAGTCTAATTAGTTGACCAGGCAGTTAAAACTAATCTTGACTAAATTAAGTTCCTTAAAACATAATGAAACATTATTGCCTTTGGTAAAATTCAGGCATTTGTGTTACTTACATACAATGTCATATATGTGATATGAGATGAATGTTATTGGCAAAATAAATTAGATTAATTTAGATCCATTAAATTAAACTTTATTTCCATTATCATCCAAAAGTTTGGAGCAAGTTTATTTATTTATTTATTTATTTATTTATTTATTTATTTAAACAGTAAAATTGCTTAATGATGAAATAAATACTGTCATTTAGTAAGAATGCATTAAAAGTTCATACGTTTATAATGCAATAATATTTTAAAAAAAATTATGTCTATAAATCAAATAATTAAAAAAGGTCACTAAATGTATTGTAATAAAATATATTTAGCAGCAGCACAATAAATCAATGAATTTTAGAAATAATTATGATGAATAATGTAATCCTGAAGACTAGAGAAATATATATTTTTACATTTAACAATAGTTTAAAATAAAAAATATACTGACTTTAAAATAAAGCAAATAAATGCAGCCTTTGTGAGCATTATTGTATATTTAATCTTAATACTGATACATAAATAAATAATATTTTTTTATTACAGCTGTACTTTACACTACATGATTTTAATTTAAGTAATTTATTTAATATTTTGTTTAGCATTTAATTATTTTTTTATTTTATAGATTTTGTTATTTTACTTTATTATTTTATTTTTTTATCGTATTTTATTTTTTTATTTTATTATTTTATTTTATTTTATTAATTCATTTTCTTTTCGGCTTAGTCCCTTTATTAATCTGGGGTCGCCACAGCGGAATGAACCACCAACTTATCCAGCATATGTTTTACACAGCGGATGCCCTTCCAGCTGCAACCCATCATTGGGAAACACCCATACACTCCCATTCACACACATACACTACGGACAATTTAGCTTACCCAATTCACCTATAGCACATGTCTTTGGACTGTGGGGGAAACCGGAGCATTTTATTTTATTTTATTTTATTTTATTTGTACATGGCATGTCAGGACTCACCTAACTTACGGGACAAACAAGGTTAACATTTTAAAAATCTATGCATCAGATCATGTTTATACACCTGAAGCATTTCATTTGGTGCAATTTCATTATCAGCTCCCACAGAACCCAAAATCATAATGCATAATGCATGAAATGGAGTGATACACCTGTTTATGTTATCAATATCCATGTGCAGCAATGTCTAAGCTGGAAAAAAAAAAAAAAAAATCCTCAATGTGTTTGCGTGCATGTGTGTGTGTGTAATCGCTGCAGGATTGCTTTAAGATGTTATGCATGATCTGAAGCTGTTATCCAATAAACACTGTGAGCTTACGGTATGTGGGAGAGACTGGTGCGAATGCTTGTGTTGATAGCATCACAGGACTTATCCCCAGATTTGATTAGATGTTTAGGGAGTCTATTTGGTGCCACTGCTCAAGCTAAATGTGAAATTAATGATCGGTGTGGAGGTCAGCTAATGTCTGTGATACAAATCAAATAGATTTAAGCTGCCCTAGAACCAAGGGTGCAAATGATAGGTAGCGAACATGCATTTTGTACACATCCCAGAAGTGATTATAAATTATTCATAAAGAAAACAAGCTGGGGGAGTTATTAGACTGATAAACAAGCCGGCTTTGAGAACGGGATTTGAGGGGTAATGCCGCATTGAAAACAAGGTTTGCTGTGTTGTTTCCGTGTTTCTTTCCATATTGGTGCAGTGTGTAAAGAAAGGCTGAGGCTGATCTACTGTACTGTATGCATTCAATGGTCAGTATATAGTGAATTTTCTATCCATCCATCCATCCATCCATCCATCCATCCATCCATCCATCCATC
>CAIGQV010016298.1:7926575-7936747 GCA_903798115.1 Danio jaintianensis
ATTTCTATAACAAAAAACACAATTCTGCTTCTTTAAATTGATTTATACAGAACTGTCGAGTGCATGTAGGCAAGTACATTACAAGCAACTGTAATCCAATTATCTAAAACTAAAATGTAATCTCTTACTTTACTTTTTCACCTAAACAGTAATTTAATTAGTAACTAATTGCTTTGTAACCAATTACACCAGTACAGTTCTCTTAATTCTCCTTCATCTCCCCATTTCCCCGTCTGATCCTTTTCTGCAGCAGCTGACACACAGGTACTGCATTTCCTCAGCTTTCTGAGCGATTAATCCCACAATGCTAATTCTGTTGAAGGAGCGCATGCGATTTTCTCCAAGACGCTAGATTAAGCACTTTAGCGTCCGAGGGGAGCCGCGTCAGGGAGCGAGGCGAAGCAGATGCTTTTGTAAACAATATTACCCTCTTCTCTCTCCAAAGTGGAAATCAACAGTGCTGGGGATGTGACCGCTTTGGAGATAAGCCATGAAAAATGGAGGCCTCTGTTATAGCGGCAAGCAGGCCATAATGCCATATTTCCTCTCTGCTGGTGCTCGACTTACCCAGTCCTTTTGGTGACAGATGTTCCGCGTCAGTCTGGGAGAAAGTTGGTGTAAAAATTGAGCCGTCGCGTGTGCGCGAGCGTCCCGTTAGACTGTGATAACATGCCATACTAGAGACTTGTTTTTGTATGTGTCGGATGAAATGTTCTTTGAGGACGGACTTTCGGAGATATTCTGCCCACGTCTTTTTTGTACGCTCGAATTCCACGCTTGTTGAACGGCCGGCCTCGAGATCCTTTCCGACACTTTGAAGAAAGCGGCCAGTGAATTAACAGCCCCTGAATTTCATATCAGCACCCTTTATATTGCACATTCCTTTGAGCAACAGCTCCAGTGATAAAAATACACAGTGACAGTTTTGCACAATTGTGAGATTGTGGCTGTAGGAAGTAAATTACGCTTGTTTTTTGTTTTTGTAAACCCCCTTTTTTTCCCATGCAAAACTGTTTTTTGTGCTTGTTGGGTGATTGTGAAAGGAGTTGAATGACATCGATGTCCGGGAGGGATTTTGCTTTGCTTAAAGTACGAGTTTTAATTGTTAAGGTGGCATGCAGGTCGCTTCATGGAGGGATTTGGATGGGATTTGGATCCCTGTCGACTGGATGTGGTGGGATGTGGAAGGTTGTGTGCTCTGGATTTATTAAGTCAGATGGGATGTCAGCAGTACTCAGATCACCGGCTGTTATTTCATCCGTGGCAAAAGTTGGCAATAAGGTCTAAAAATCATGACACAAGTTTAACTTGAGCTGCAGTGTTCATCAAGGGTCAAAAACCATTTTTGAAATGTTCTCAGTGTCGCAACTTGCAACCCAGACTCACTTTTTGCAGCATTTTCAAAGTCATCTACACTACACTATAAAATAAAAAATATCTGTTAATTAACAGTTTCCATATTTTGTGATTCAGAAGTGTTTTCCGTTAGTTGTGAATTGCATTATGGGATGTTGATCTCTGCTCTGTCGACTTTTGATGTTAAAAATTCAACTCTTCAGTTTAACAAAGTGACTTTTTTAACAAAGTGACTACATTTTAGTAGTTTGAAGTAATATAAGAAAATATATATAGAGAAATAAATCTGTAAAATAACAGAAAATGTACTGCCGGTTTATTACAAGCTTTTTGTAGTGTAATATACAACACCAACCCAGACAATATAGCACTTTAAACTATTAAAAATGTTAATAAAAGTCACTTTTTTCTTGAGTAAATTCACCAGAGGCTGCTGTCGACTGACTGACCGATCGACTGACCCCTCCTTCCCCAAACCCAACCAATAGTGTTTTCAAAAGCACGATTGACCCGCCACCCACTTCCCCAAACCCAACCGATGTTTTCAAAAGCACCAATTGACCCACCCACCCACTTCCTCAAACCCAACTGACAGTTTTAATAAACAATTCAGAAAAAGAAAAGCCCTCGCCTGATTTTTACCACGTTTTCAGATTTTACCACATTCTCACCCTGTTATTTACTTGTTTATTTTATTTTTTGACTTCTGTTTTGGTCTTACCCGCTTTCTGGAACCGTTCTTTGCCGGACTCGAACACCGTCGTCGTGGTCAACTCCATCTCAAATTCTCTGACGTACGCGGCGAGCCACTGGACAAACTGGTAATAGCAGAAAAGCTGTCCACATGGAGGTAAGCGGTCAGTTGATAAGCGCAAAAAGGAACAGTGTCATCCACCCCGTATCGTAGTTTTAAAGACGAACTGCAGCCATACATACCGGCTACATAATTCGCGATCTCCAGAAATGTATATAGGGCAACGTTTTCAGAATGAGCCTATGTTGGGAAGTGCTATGTAATGCAAAAATCTATATTCAGTAGTTTACAAATAAGAGACTATAAGAGAGTTTAGAGGTCATAACATGGTCATGTTTTTCATTGGACTGTGCTAAAATTTGCATTTGTTAATTGACAACCACCCGTTAATCATAGTTTTTGTGAAAACAATTATAAAATGAATAAGGTATTGCCAATAGTATTCATTTCACTTCCAAAAAAACTGCAATGAAATGCATGTATAAGCATGTTTCTGAAGTTTTGCCAAAAATGCAAGTCCATTTTTATTAAATGAGGCCATTCTTGTAATTAGAGACGTGATTAATTGTCTCACGAGTTATCTGGAAAAAAAACAGTAGGTGCTTTACTCTGATAAATGTCTTAAAATTAATGTCTTGAATTATCTGGCAATTGGATCTCTTTTTTGATGTGCACATAGGCATACAAATAATAATATATATATATAATTATATTAGTATTGTTTTCTCTATGGAAAACCGTGTTAACTTTTCTCCAGTTGACCTTTCCTTATCTGTCGTGAGGATGAAAATTCAATTGACAACTGACCACAAAGGTCTTTTCCAAAGTTCATTCAAATTACAATGCAGATCCATCATACTAATGTTTTGCATAATTTACTGATATCACACAGCTAAAGGAGAGAGAAACTAATTAGCGTCTTACTAGCGCCATCTTTTCATGCTGCTTTTCAAGTATATTAAGGAAATTAATACTGGCACTAAAATATTTCCAGTTAATAACAGCCTATAAACCTGCCGTGCAAAAATGACCTCTTTGTCAAAAACGTAAGATCTCCTAATGCAAATTTTCCATAAAACCTGCTTTAATCCCTGCTATAAATAGCCATTGAGGAAAGTTGTCTGGACGTTATTGTGCTGAATAATGTTCGCTAGTATTACTGCAACCTATGTGTAAATATAAAATTCACCATGACAGATGCTTGTGTTGTGCTTAGCGAAGCTGTTTTGTTACAAACCCTGTTACGGTGTGTCATATTTCATAAGCAGACACATAAAACATCAAATACAGCAACAAAAATGAACTTGCATAGACCTCTTTGTTTTAATTCTGTTTGACAGATTAGTATATAAAGCACATGCACTGTAATGTAATAAAAGCAGTTTTTAATTTTTAAAACCATTTTAAGGTCAAAATTATTAGCCCCCTTAAGCAATATATATATATATATATATATATATATATATATATATATATTTTTTTTTTTTTAGATTGTCTACAGAACAAACCACTGTTATTCAATGACTTGCCTAATTACCTGAATTTGCCTAATTGACCTAGTTAATCCTTTAAATGTCACTTTAAGCTGAATACTAGTATCTTGAAAAATATCTAGTCAAATAGTATGTACTGTCATCATGGCAAAGATAAAAGAAATCAGTTATTAGAAATGAGTTATTAAAACTATTATGTTTATAAATGTGTTGAAAAAAATCTTCTCTCCGTTAAACAGAAATTGGGAAGAAAATATAGAAGAATTCAAATTTAACAGGAGAGTTAATAATTCTGACTTCAACTGTATACATATACCAGTCACAACTGCACAAGTTAATGGAATTATTCATTTGTTTTATATTATTTTTTATTTGTACCAAATTTAACTTTCATAAATAAGGCATTTACAGAATGATTAGCAATAAAAAAAATAATAATAATAATAATAATAAAATAAAATGCATAAATAATTAAGTGAATGAATAAATAAATAAATAAATAAATAAATAAATAAATAAATAAATAAAATGCTGAGTATTACAATCAAATAATGCTGGAAAAAAATGAAGTAAAAAAGAAAAATAAAGAAAATAAATCCAATCTGTGTCTGTATGCATATATGCGTTACAAAATATCTGTGTGCGTGTGTGTCTTTATTGCATTTTCACATTGTTAGCTAGAAAATTGCCAATGACAAGATTTGAGTTTGTTAAATGTTTATGTACGAGTATTTACACTTTCTAAATTAGTCACTTATATAAAGTTCAGTAGTAGATATGATGTTCCCTTATTAGCAATGTTGGAGAAAGTTACTTTTTAAAGTAGTATATTACAATCTTGACTCCCTTTTGTTAAAGTAGTTAAATGTGTTACTTGTAACTTTTCTATTATTCATTCATTTTGCTTCGGCTTAATCCTTTTATTCATCAGGGGTTGCCAAAGCAGAATCAACCGCCAACTTATCCAGCATATGTTTCACACAGCGGATGCCCTTTCAGCTGCAACCCAGTACTGGGAAACATCCATACACACTCATTCACATACATGCACTACAGCCAATTTAGTTTATTCAATTCACATATAGCGCATGTGTTCGGACTTGTGGGGGAAACCGGAGCACCCGGAGGAAACCCACGCCAACATGGGGAGAACATGCAAACTCCACACAGAAATGCCAACTAACCCAACCGGGACTCGAACCAGCGACCTTCTTGCTGTGAGGTGACAGTGTTAACTGCTTAATGCATCAATTAAATTAATGCATTAAGTTATTTTTGAGTTTTGTTTTTGATCTCGGCTGGGCTGAAGAATGTAACCTATTACTTTTAAAAGTAACTTTCCTCAACACTGCTTACAAGTCAGCTATCTACACAGACTGCAGACAGTATGCAGGACTGTACATTATTGAAAAGTAAAAAAAAAAACAGTCTACAGTACGTCATACTGACGCTTCCACCTGGTTTGCAGAAGATTTGCTGTCACAACCCTTTTCCCCTCCATACAAAAAAAGTTTTATTTCACGAAACCTGAAAGCTATCTTGCTTTGCATCCGCACACTTTCAAAGGCGCTTTCTCCTTCCTCAACTTTAGGCTAAGCAAAACTGAGTCACCACATCCCGAATTCCCCGGCTTGTTACCTCCAAAACGGAAGAGCCACAAAGACAGTACAGGGACTGCCATGAATTTTTAATGCCTCCATGTTTCTTTTCAGTGTAGCACCGCCGCATGCATATTTCAAGGGAATAACCAGTGAATGTGTTATGTATAGTGCCACTGAAGGTGCTGGTCAGTATTGTTGTTTATTTTATTTTTTTGAAGTAAAAAAGCATTTGCCTGCACTCTTGCTGTGTCCGAGACCACCTTAATTACACTGGTGTCAAAGAGTGGCGTCCTGGCACGAACGACTATTTCTTTGTGCAGTTAACACAAATACGCGCTCACGCTGCGCTCGGTGTGGCGTGTCTCTGTCTTTAATGGTAATTATACATTAAAAGTGACAGGAGCACGCCACGCTGTGCGAAGTAACTCCCTACAGTGTTGTTATGATTGAATTCTCACCTTCCGTCTGCCTTGGAAAAGCTCCTCACGCCGTCATTAAGCGCGTGCGGATACTGGTTTCTTGACGTCGCTCGTAGACATGTTAATTTACCACCCTGGCTCATTCAACCGTAATAAATCAAAACTATTGCATTCATAGCTATTTGAGAGAAAAAAAATAGCTCTCTGTGTATTAAGAGAGCAGAACAAAAAACACTGAGGGACAGCGGAATGATTTATAGGGACAAACTAGGTTGTTTTTTTATTACTGGTAAAATGTAAATGGTGATACGTGTTAGTGTTAGGAACATTTTGTACAAACTTGTTGAATTGCATTTTTAAATTTCATGTCATTGGAGATGAACTTCTGCTCTCATCTAGTGTGCTGGAGCTTAATTTACCATAATACACTGATGTTATTGTCTTGTATGGTATAGTGTATTTGCATAACTGATTTAAAAAATAGGTTTATAGTAAAAAGTGATTAGAATGGTTGTTGAAGGATCATGTGGGACTGACGACTGTAGGAATGACGCTGGAAATTCAGGAGTCAATTGCATTTTAAAATAGATAAAAAATGTAATAACATTTAATTATATTTTATAATTTTATTTTATTTTATTTTTTATAATTTCTTGAAGCTATAAAAAAAGCTTAAATCTTTAAGACTTCATGTAATTTTTTTTAAATAATATATATATATATACAGTGCTCAGCATAAATGAATACACCCCATTTTGAAAATGAATATTTGTATCCATTTCTCAGTGAATATAGGCAATGTATTTTGGTGCATTTAAACAAAACAGATTTATTAAACAGATATATTTATTAAAATAATATTTTAGTCACCAAACATATTTACAAATTGAAAGATAATACAATTAAATTCAAGCAAAATATTGCAAAAAAAAACCCTACAAAATTTCAACTAAATTTTTCAATTGTTTTGCTTCTCTTGATTTTTCCTATTTTTTTAATTTGTATTTAACACTTTTCTATAAGATATAAATTTGGGTGTACTAGTTTTTGGACCTTTATCGTAAGTTATTGTGTTAGATAAGCTCCAGATTTGGCTTCAGTACTTACTAATCTAATGTATATGCACAAATACAATATTGTATAGGGGCGGCGTGGTGGCGCAGTGGGTAGCGCTGTCTCCCCACAGCAAGAAGGTCACTGGTTCGAACCTCGGCTGGGTCAGTTGGCATTTCTGTGTGGAGTTTGCATGTTCTCCCCGTGTTGGCATTGGTTTCCCCCACAGTCCAAAGACATGCGCTATAGGTGAATTGGGTGAGCTAAATTGTCCATATGTGTGTGAATGAGAGTGTATGTGTGTTTCCCAGTGATGGGTTGCAACTGGAAGGGCATCCGCTGTGTAAAACATATGCTGAATAAGTTGGCAGTTCATTCCGCTGTGGCGACGCCAGATTAATAAAGGCAGAATAAGCCAAAAAGAAAATGAATGAATGAATGAATAATATTGTATAGCTTCCTATTAAAAATATGAATTTAAAAGATAGATTTGTGAGGGGTGTACTTATATATGCTGAGCACTGTATAAATAAATATATATAAATAAATTCTTCTTCTTCTTCTTCTTCTTATTCTTATTCTTATTCTTATTATATACTGTAACCATCAAGCCTTTGCTTGTGTTTTATGATTTCCTGTAAAATATATAACAAAATTTCATGACAAAAACATATATTTATTTAAGTTAATCAGGTTTTGACAAATTTTTGTTTTATTTATAGTTATACAACTTACATATTTTTAGTCAGTTTGACTGATATAAAATGAGATGACAAGGCAAGTTTATTAGTTTATTTGATTTTATTTTTAGACAACAATACTAATTTATTTATTAATTCTTTCAGTTTACTCTGTTCTATCTATAATGTTATACTCACCAGCCATTATATTACAATAGATGTTTTGCAATAGGCTGTCACATTTAAACCATGCATCAACAATGGTATGAAGTATTTTTGCACCAGCCACCAGCAGCCTGAATTGTTGTTTCTATGCAGAATGGATCCATGCCTTCAAGTTGTGTATGCCAAATTCTAACCCATACCAACTGAATAAAGCCTCATAAGACTGGGCGAGCTTTAGCCAATTTTTGGAGGTCTAATTTTGGTGAGTTCGTGCAAACTGCAGCCTCAGTCTCATTTTTACCTCTTCCCTTTCCATTTTCTCCTCTGATCTCTGTCACAAATGAGACATTTTCACCCACAGAACTGTGTCTCTCACTGGATATTTTCTCTTTTTGCACCATTCTCTGTAAACCCTAGAGATGGTTGTGCGTGAAAATCCCAGGAGATCAGCAGTTTCTGAAATACCCAGACCAGCATGTCTGGCAGTTGCAACAATGAAGTTCAAAATCACTTCAATCACTTTTTTTTAAACACATTCTTATGTTTTGTTTAAGCTTCAGCAGATCCTCTTGTCCACGTTTACATGATTAAATGCATGTGTTTATTATAATGTGATTGGCTCATGGTGGCTCAGTGGTTAGCACTGTCAAGTCAAGGGCCAGTTGGCATTTCTGTGTGGAGTTTGCATGTTCTCCCCGTGTTGGCGTGGGTTTCCTCCGGGTGCTCCGGTTTCCCCCACAGTCCAAACACATGCGCTATAGGTGAATTGGGTAAACAAAATTGGTCGTAGTGTATGAGTGCCTGTGTGAATGTAAGTGTGTATAGGTGTTTCCCAGTACTGGGTTGCGACTGGAAGGGCATCCGCTGCGTAAAACATGTGCTGGAATAGTTGGCCGTTCATTCCGCTGTGGCGACCCCTGATAAATAAGGGACAAATGAATGAAGGAATGAATGATGAGCTGATTAGAAATGTACAATAATAAGTCGGTCTGCACCAAACCAGTGCAGAAAGATGCTCTGCAGTCTGAATATACTGTAAATAAATACATAAAAAAGGTTCACATTTGTGACAGAACACTGAAATTTGACAAATCCACTTTTACGGAATTGCTGTAACATGCATAGCACAAATAATAATCATAAAAACATAATACTTTAGTAATTACCAAAAGTACAAAGAAAACAGCTGTAACTCTTTGTCTGATTGGCTTTGAAATGTGCATCTTGGTGCCAGCAATATTTATGAGGGCATTAAGTGTATCTCAAGGAGACCGATTGAAAGATTGTGTGCCTGTTAAGTGAAAAGTGATGATTTATTTACAGTGCTCCAGAAGTGTAACAGTCCCAAAAATACAACAACAAAGCTATATACAAAGGGAAATAAAAAAGCTAACACTTTAGTTTAAGACACAATTCATGCTGTAAACTATTGGTTTATTACCTGCCTGTTATTAAGATCATAACTGATATTAGTAGCTATAAAGTATGATCTTATTCTACATCTCTAATTCTATATACAGTACCTAAACTCAACTACTACCTTACTAACTATTAATAAGCAGCTAATTAGATGTTTATTGAGCTAACGGTTGTCTTCAGAGGAGTGCGCCCACCACTGTTTCTCGAAATGGTTGAATTCCGCTTATAAAATTAAAAGTCATGTAAATAGCGAATGCAACATGTTGTGGCTCTTGAAGGGAATAAGAGATGAGACTTTGATTGGTTTAATGCATGTTATGGCCAAAACACAACTCATAACTAGGGCCAGACAGAATCTGCTGACATTTTTTGCTATTTCTGCGCGGAATTTTGTCAAAAAAAAAATCTGCCGATTTATGCTAAATGATTTTGGGAGTATCATAACTAAACATTTAATTTTCATTCATTCATTTTCTTTTCGGCTTAGTCCCTTTATTAATCTGGGGTCGCCACAGCAGAACGAACCGCCAACTTATCCAGCATGTTTTTATATGTTTTATCCAACCCATCACTGGGAAACGTTCACACACATACACCCTACGGACAATTTAGCTTACCCAATTCACCTATAGCACATGTCTTTGGACTTGTGGGGGAAACCGGAGAACCCGAAGGAAACCCACGCAAACACGGGGAGAACATGCAAACTCCACACAGAAATGCCAACTGAACCAGCCGAGGCTCAAACCAGAGACCTTCTTGCTGTGAGGCAACAGCGCTACCCACTGCGCCACTGCGCCGCCTAAACACTTAATATATGAAATAAAAAATAATACCTTTTTAACTTTTATTTAATGTTTACAATGCAAATCCAGTTAGTTCCACTTAATTGGTAAAGGAAGCAAGTCTCTTATATAATATATCTACTAAAAGACAGAAAATATTACTTTACAAACTGTATTGTAAATTAGTCAAATATATTAAGGAAATTAATTTAAAAAACTGAATAAATATAAATGTACACACATTTACACAAGTAAATAAATAGACTCAATGATGGGCTAAAAATCTGTTGAAATCTGCGTATTTCTGCGCGGGCAGATTCTGTGTGGGCCTACTCATAACTTACACATTTAGACCATGCGCCTGGTCCACAGACAATTTTTTTTTCCATCTTTAAAATAGCAAAAGTGGATTCAGATTCGCCCTTAGTGTATATATATATATATATA
>CAIGQV010016298.1:7943710-7962697 GCA_903798115.1 Danio jaintianensis
CACACACACACACACACACACACACACACACACACACACACTAAACTGCCAGTAACACACTGATTGGTTGATTTGCTTTGATTTGATTGTGTCAGTTTATTCAAAGTAGTTTCAGCATCTGATTTATTTAAGAAAATATTCTGCAAATCAAATGCAACAGAACGGCAGCGAGAACACTGAATTAAACATGACACTCTGAATCAAAAACATGTTTATTTTAAACAACTTCAAACAGAAAAGCATTTTAATTGCGCCAATAAATGTAAATAAAGCTTTCCCTTTTAACCAATGACAGTGGGTGGATGTCAACATGCAAGGTGCATTTCACTGCATTTAGTGGCTGTCTAAACTACACAGCAGGTGCTTTTGCTTATATACAGTATAATGTTTTATTTTTGCTTATAACGTTTTATTTTATTTGTTTTGTTTCATTTCGTTTCGTTTCAGCATCTGATTTATTTAAGAAAATAATGCAACGAAACAGCAGAGAGAACACTGAATTAAACATGACACTCTGAATGAAAAACATGTTTATTTTAAATGCAACTTCAAACAAAAAAGCATTTTAATTGCACCAATAAATGGAAATAAAACGCAGCTTTCCTCTTAACCGATGACAGTGGGTGGATTTCAACATGCAAGGTGCGTTTCACTGCATTTAGTGGCTTTCTAAACTACACAGCAGGTGCTTTTGCTTTGAGGTTTTAGCATTGAAATATCTTTATTTTAGTATTGAAATATTTATATTTTACTACAGTAAACTGTGGTGTGTTGTAGTGCAATAGTCCCTGTAGTTATAGAAAGCTACATTATTAGATATTTTTTTTATTATAATGATATTACTATATTCGTTGTGTTATCATTTATAGAATTACCACAACAGATTAATTCAAGTGCTTTACTATAGTAGGGTTCAAAAACACTGTAGTATTTACTATAGTACTATAGTATGTTTAAATGGATATATTGTGCTTAAATTTAAAAGTTTTGTTTTGTTTTGTTTTAGCATCTGATTTAAGAAAATAATGCAATGAAACGACAGAGAGAACACTGAATTAAACATGACACTGAATCAAAAACATGTTTATTTTAAACGCAACTATAATATTTTATATTTATTTTATTTTATTTTATTTTTTCTTTTATGTTTTGTTTTGTTTTGTTCAAAATCAAAAGCAACAAAACGGCAGAGAGAACACTGAATTAAACATGACACTGAATCAAAAACATAGTATTATATATGTATATAGTATTTTTAATGGATACATTGTGACTTTATTTTATGTTATTTATTTATTTATTCATTTTATTAATTGTTTTATTTAAAAAAAAAATTTTTTATATTATTTAGTTTTTTTGTTTTGTTTTGTTTTTTATTTTGCGTTTTGTTTTGTTTTGTTTTGTGATTAAATTAAGAAGATATTCTGCAAATCAAATGCAGCGAAATGGCAGAGAAAATACTGAATGAAAAACATGTTTATTTTAAATGCAACTTCAAAAAAAAAGAAATAACAAAAAAAAAATAAGCATTTTAATTGCACCAATAAATGTAAATACACCATGCTTTCCTCTTAAGGCAGATTTCAACATGCAAGGTGCGTTTCACTGCTTTTAGTGGCTGTCTAAACTACACAGCAGGTGGTTTTGCTTTGAGGTTTTAGCATTGAAATATCGCTCGACTTTAGTCAATTCCCTCCTGAATCCTACACTCCGCAGCTCTATATCTGTAGCAGCGGTGGGTTCGTAGGGTTGGGTGGTCAAAGGCACTCAATCTCCCTACTACACACAATTAGCTTTGTGGTCGAATCTCCTGGGGCTCTACCCGGGTCAAGACCAGCTTCCAATACCACTGTAAATGAAAGCCCCCGTCCAGAGGCAAGGAATCTAGCCGGCTTTGTGACTACACACACAGCCCGAGACATTTATTTTGTGTATCTTTGATGAGATGTTTGCCCTCCAAAGTCGATTCCCCCGGTCGGGGTTTTAGGTTTAAATTTAGCCTGAGGAAAGTCTCTCTCCTGCAGACTCTTCTTCAAACAGAATGAGAGCACGGTGTCCAGGGATGCTGCATTATGATCACATCATTCTTTTGCTCTAAAGCGACTCTTTTCAATCGCTCTGTTCTGATGAGGTCACAGACCAGGAAGAAGACAGAAAAACACTGATTGATGCAAATAATAAAATGCAACTGATATAACATCATGGAACATTAAATAAAGAACAATTGGTAACACTTTACAATTAGGTTGTATTAGTTAATGCTAGTTAATGCATTTACTAACATGAACATACACTACCTGACAAAAGTCTTGTCGTCGATCCCAGTTGTAAGAGCAACAAATAATAACTTGACTTCTAGTGGATCATTTGGAAAAGTGGCAGAAGGTAGATTTGATTTATTTTCTATTGAATCATCTGTTGAACTGCATCTCAATCATCACAAATACTGCAGAAGACCTATTGGAACCCGCATGGACCCAAGATTCTCACAGAAATCAGTCAAGTTTGGTGAAGGAAAAATCATGGCCAACTGACCCAGCCGAGGCTCGAACCAGCGACCTTCTTGCTGTGAGGCGAACGTGCTACCCACTGCGCCACCGCGTCACCCTCTATATTATATTATATTATATTATATTATATTATATTATATCCATGCATTGGTAAAGTCACTGAGGCTGACATGCCTATCTAAAGAGTTTTTTTTCTTCACTAATTCCTTTTAATTATCATTAAAATTATAATTTGCATGTATTAGGACAACAATACATAAATCATCTACTCTAGAAAGCCACTTTCGATCGCTTTGCAAGTATAATTGCAATTATAAAGTAGCAGTTCAGAGTGCTTCAGCGGCAGTCTATCTGAAGGTGACAGTGTCAGTAAGGATTTGCATGTTTAACTCTGGAACATAAAGCATTAGTGCCCTATGCAGAGGAGGTCATTGCTGCTCAATGTATCATTAATAAACAACACACATAAGTAATAGACTAAACTCTGGATAGAGGCCGAACAATCACTTCACCACACATTTACGTCTCTAAATAATGTAAGTACCCCTAATCCCTTGAGTAAGCGTGACCTCTGTAATCATCAGGCTTGTCCCTGCATATTCATCTTTCATCTTCATTTCTGTAGCGCTTTTAGTTCTAGTAAATTGAAACTGCTTATTATTATTATTATTATTATTATTATTATTATTAAATTCAAGGAAATAAAACATACAAACTAATCAATAAATAAATCCCTTCAAATGGTCCAAGTAATAACAAATATAAAAAAAATGTCTTATAGATCAAATGAAAAAAAGCATTAATAATTATTAATTGATATTTATTAATAATTTTAATCAATTAATTAAATAAATAATAATACCTTGATTGACACATAACTATAAATATGCAAAGTTATTAAAATGACAAAATACAAAAACTGTCTCTATAAATAAATATTATTATTATTATTATTATTGCTAGTATTATTGTTTTACAATAGTTCATTATTAAATTCATGGAAAAAAACAAACAAGCAAACATATCAATAAATAAATCTCCTCAAACAGTCCAAGTCATAACAAATATAAATAAAAATGTCTTATAGATCAAATGAAAAAATATTAATATTACCTTGATTCACACATAACTAATAATATAAAAAGCTATTGAAATGACAATTGTTAACATATACATAAATTGTCTATATAAATAAATATTTATTATTATTATTATTATTATTATTGCTAGTATTATTATTTTACAATAGTTCATTATTAAATTAATGGAAAAAAACAAACAAGCAAACATATCAATAAGTAAATCTCCTCAAACAGTCCAAGTCATAACAAATATAAATAAAATATAGATCAAATAAAAAAGTATTAATATTACCTTGATTCACACATAACTAATAATATAAAAAGCTATTAAAATGACACTTATTAACATATGCAAAAACTTGACTGACTGAATTAACTGTTATAAATTTGTTTGCATGTTTCAGGAAAGTGGCCAAATCTTTGTCATATGGAATAAGTTGTAAACGCCACATCAAAACCACCACTGCATACTGTTCTAAATGAGACTGATTGGAGCCAAGCACGTGACCTCTTTACCAACACCACTTCCACTCACATGGGCACTAAATACCAATGTTAAAAGAAAAGTTCACTCGAATATTAATCTTCTGTCATTATTTACTCAGTCTTTTCTGACGTTTTTGAAGTTTTGAACAGCTGAGCTTGTCACTTTTCCTGCAATTAGTTTCCATGGTTACTGAGGCTTTCAAAGTGCTATAAAACGAGGATAAATAGTTCAGATAGTTCTGAAAATGACATAATAGGTCTGTTTGAGGGACAGACTCAAATTTAAAGGGACAGTTCACCTAAAATGGAGAATTCTGTCATCATTTGCTCGCCTCCCGCTGGTTTCAAACACATGTGAGGCTTTTTTTTTCCTATTGTTGAATTCAAAAGAAGAAATGCTAAAGGAAAAATGTTAGTAACAATATTACTCACTTTCATATGGCATTTTATTTTAATGAATAAAAAGTAAACACATAAATAAATAAATGAATATATAACGGACTAAGCCAAAGGAAAATTAATGAATGGATAAATAAATAAATACATAAACCCCCTGATAAATCAAGGACAAAGTCGAAGGAAAATGAATAAATTAATGAAAAAAAAAAAAAAAAATTTAATTTAAAAATGAAATTAAATAAATAAACAATAAATCAGGGAATAAGCCGAAAGAAAATGAATGAATAAATAAATAAATAAATAAACCCCCTGATAAATCAAGGACTAAGTCGAACGAAAATGAATAAATAAATGAAAAAATAAAATAAAAAAATAAATAAACAATAAATCAGGGAATAAGCCGAAAGAAAATGAATGAATGAATAAATAAATAAATAAACCCCCTGATAAATCAGGGACTAAGTCAAAGGAAAATGAATGAAGGAATAAATAAATAAATAAACAAATTAAAAATTAATTAATTAATTAATTAATTAAATAATAAACTAAAAATAAATTAAATGTATGAAAAATTATTTGCCCCCTTACTGATTTCTTTTTTGGTATGTTTTTCACACTGTAATGTTTCAGATCATGACACAAATCTAAACATTAGTCAAAGATAACACATCATGCTGTTTTTAAATGAAAACTTTTTTTTTTAAGGGAAAACAAAATTACAATATTGTATGAATTCAGTACAAGAATACTACATGATGCTTTTGTTTCACATTTATTCTGGAGTTTTTTATTTATTTTATTTTATTATTTTTTATGTTTCATTTTCTTTTCTTTTTCTTTTAGTTAAGTTTATTTCATGTTTTATTTTATTTGTTTTCATGTTATTTTATTTTATTTTATATATATATATATTTAAAAAAAAAAATAATAATTTTATGTTTCATTTTGTTATGTTTTCTTTTCTTTTGGTTTAGTTTATTTCATGTTTTATTTTTTTTATGTTTTATTTTTTTTATTCCATGTTTTGTATTTAATTTTATAATTTTATTTCATTTCATTTCATGTTTTTTATTTCTTGTTTTTTTATTTAATTTTATTTAATTTAGTTTATTTTTAATTTAATTTTATTTAATTTAATTTTATTTAATTTTATTTCATTTTTTTATTTTATTTTATGTTTCATTTTCTTTTCTTTTAGTTAAGTTTATTTCATGTTTTATTTTATTTCATGTTTTGTATTTAATTTTATATATTTAAAATTTAATTTAATTTAATTTTATTTTATTTTATGTTTCATTTTATTTTATTTTATTTTGGTTTGGTTTATTTCATGTTTTATTTTATTTTATTTCATGTTTTGTATTTAATTTTATATATTTAAAATTAAATTAAATTTAATTTAATTTAATTTTATTTTATTTTGGTTTAGTTTATTTCATGTTTTATTTTATTTTATTTCATGTTTTTAATTTAATTTTATTTTATTTTATTTTATTTGAAATAAGCTGTCACATGTCGCATGCCTCTTTTCCTCTCTTTTTTTTCCTCTCCAGACTGCTACATAATGACAGTAAAGAACATCAATTTTCATATTCGACTATAATTTTCGGATGTCCTTGCAGCACATATTATGTCGTTTTCAAACCCAAAAACCCAAAAACACCTCAACACCATAAATCTGGAACCCATTTACAAATATATAACATCTAAAAATGATCTCTAGTAATTAAACTGAATCATTTCTGAAAATGAATGACCATTTCTTTTGATGTAAAATTATTTAATAATTAAGTTCACAGATAATCTACATTTTTAATTAACTGTTAATCTGATTAAATAAAGAGCAATTTATTATTATTCATTTATGTCAGTGTATTGTGTAGTTTCTCCAGATCAGTTGTGATTATTTGTTTATTTATTTTTTCAACAGTAAACTGTAGTGTATTGTAGTACAATAGTACCAAAAACACTATAGTATCTACTATAAATTACTATAGTATTTTTAATGGATAAATTGTGTTTTGTTTTGTTTTGTTTTGTTTTGTTTTGTTTTGTTTTTGTTTTTGTTTTGTTTTGTTTCTTTAGTTTAGTTTAGTTTAGTTTAGTTTGGTTTAGTTTAGTTGTTTTGTTTTGTTTCTTTAGTTTAGTTTAGTTTGGTTTAGTTTAGTTTAGTTTAGCTGTTTTGTTTTTGTTTTGTTTTGATTTGTTTTTTTTTTAGTTTAGTTTAACTTAGCTTAGCTTAGTTTTTTTGTTTGTTTTTTTGTTTTTTGAGTTGAGTTGAGTTGTTTTGTTTTTTGTTTTCATTTGTTATATTTATTTATTTGTTGTTGTTGTTGTTTAGTTTTGTTTAGTTTGTTTTTCCTGTAATCAGGGCTCCATGTAAAACCTGCAAATGCCACTGAAATTAACCAATATAGAGAACGACATTATCGGGTAATTTGTTTATATTACTATAGTCATTGTGTTACCATGGCAACTATAGAATTACCACAAAATATTAATTCAAGTACTTTACTATAGTAGGGTTCAAAAACACTGTAGTATTTACTTTAATTTCATTCATTCATTCATTTTCTTTTCGGCTTAGTCCCTTTATTAATCTGGGGTCGCCACAGCGGAATGAACCGCCAACTTATCCAGCATATGTTTTACGCAGCGGATGCCCTTCCAGCTGCAAACATCTACACACACTCATTCACACACATACACTACGGACAACTTAGCCTACCCAATTCACCTATACCACATGTCTTTGGACTTGTGGGGGAAACCGGAGCACCCGGAGGAAACCCACGCCAACACGGGGAGAACATGCAAACTACACACAGAAACACCAACTGACCCAGCCGAGGCTCGAACCAGCGACCTTCTTGCTGTGAGGCGAACATGCTACCCACTGCGCCACCGTGCAGCCTTACTTTAAATTATTATATATAATATAATATATAATATAATATATCATTAATATATTGTGCCTTAATTTGTTTGTCTTATTTTATTTTATTTTATTTTATTTATTTTGCTTTGCTTTGCTACCAAAGTCGTTGCGTTACAATAGCATTTCAACAATGGATTAATTCAAGCAATTTACTATAGTAGGTATAGTAGTAGTACTTTAAATTACTATACTATTTTTACCCTGATATATTGTACTCTCCCTTGTATTACTCTGCTGACCAGCTTAATTTATAATGACAGCAAACTGAACTCAGGTTTTAGAGTTTATTGTGCAGTTTTGCAAACCTGAGGGGGAAAAAAAGAAAACATGTCTCTGAAAGCAATTTTTGGTACCATTACAGTAATTTTCTCAGGTAATTAACCTGAATCATCTCTGAAAATGAATGTCAAGTGAAAATACACAGCATTATGGCCATATTGCAGCGATTAGACCGGATCCTGTGAAGTGAGCGCAAGTCAATGGAATTATTTTGGGAATGTTTGTAGTAAATGTGGCATCCAGCTGGCGGTGAATAACCACACATTTGAGACTTCACTGCAGAACAGATGCTACAGTCAGAAAGACAAGATACTCGCAGGTTGATTTACTTGCAGTGCATCGTGTGTGTGTGTTTTCTGTGCCAAACAGCATGAGGTGTTCAAGCTGTTGTGTCACTTAGTTTTAGCCCCATTTAAATTAAAACATGTTCTTGTTCAATGTGTTGGGATTTGACATAAGCAGAATGGATAATTGAACTCATGAACCATTCAATATACACATTCATGACTTACTGTTTTAAAAATGGAAGACAGCATTATTAGCCCTCCTGTGAAATTTAAATTTACAAGAAATTAAGGAAATCTGTCAAATCAATGAAAATCAAGGATATTAATTATTTTATTAATTATTTTTCACATTTTTAATTTAATTTAATTTAATTTAAATTTATGTTTAATTAATTTATTTATTTATTTATTTATTTATTAAAGCAAAAACTATTCATGGATGTATTAATAATAAACTAATCACTATCAATAGCTGTATTAATAACTGTAATCAATCAATAATGCAAAATAAATGGTTGACACTGAAATAAATTGTGCAAGATAATGCAAATATTCTTATTTCTATTCATTTTCACATTCTTATTCTTAATATTCTTCACACTCATATTTCTCCCCACTGAACGTTTCATTTCTACGGTTAAACGCACATTAGCCAAAGAAATGAGAAGAGGCTGTGAGTAATTTGGGGTAGTAAATGAGCTCTGAACACATGTTTTTCAGCCGTCTGCTGTGAAATGCTTCACATTTGCCTTGTAATGTGACTTGAATCACCACATCACCTCACATCCACCTCATTCCCTTCTTTATGAGAAGACGTCTAAATTAAGCACGATTGCATAATTTGAAATGATCTGTAAACAATCCAAGAGCAACATTAGCATATTGGTAGTGATGTGCCACTGCAGCTGCTGACACCGTGTTGAAGATGCAGATAAAATACAGAATTTTGAAAAACCAGCTGGCACGTGCTCACTTGTAGGTATGCTGTACATATTTTGTGTTTGGTTGCAATACATAAATTGCACACGCACAGAGTTATTTAATGGTGTTTGCTAAGTCAAGCATCACTTATTGCTCACATTTGCGGTTTGCAGGGTTTAAACGCCCTGCGCTGTTGTGCTACGGTCATGAATTAAACCTCAAACTGTGTGTCCTGCTATAGCAGAGGTCCAGGACCCACCGGCAAGACACAACTGCAAGAGCTGCAAGATGAATTACAATTATTCAAGATAAGATAGATACTTCTTTGTTTTGTTTTGTTTTGTTTTTTCTGTTTTACTTTGGTTTGATTTGGTTTGGTTTATAAATTTTGTTTTGTTTTGTTTTGTTTTTTTGATTTTAGTTTTTTTGTTTGTTTGTTTTGCTCTAGTTTGTTTAGTTTGCTTTGACTTTTGTTTTGTTTTGTTTGTTTTTGTTTACATTGCTTTGTTTTGTTTTGATTTTATTTGTTTTGTTAGTTTTTGTTTTTGTTTTTGTTTGTTTTTGCTTTGTTTTGAGTTTTTTTGTTTGTTTTGTTTTAAGTTTGCTTTTATTTTACTTTACTTTACTTTACTTTACTTTACTTTACTTTACTTTACTTTATTTTATTTTATTTTTTGGTTTTGTTTGTTTTTTGTTTTGTTTTGCTTTAGTTTGTTTTAGTTTGTTTTGGCTTTTGTTTTTTGTTTTGTTGTTTTGGATTTAGTTTTGTTCTATCTATCTACATTTACACCAATCCATCCATCCATCCATGACACGGTATTATGCAAAGTTAAAAAAAATATCAACAATTGAAAATGACTCAGACATTGTCATTGCTGTTTGTGAACAGAACTCCATATTGGGCAGCTGAAATATAAAGAAAAGCTTTTTTATATATAAGAAATATGATTTTTGTCAGATGGACAATAAAACACATTAAAAAGAAGCTCACAGACTTCAGTACGAGTGATCTGAGTCATTCGAGTCTCTTTTGAAAACAATTTAGGCATATTTATTTTATTTCCGTATCCATTATCCACTGTCTGAATGTCTTTTTTGGTTATAATATCTGTTAATATCATCAGTAACTAGAAAAGTTCTACTACATGCCCTTAATACAACTTAAGATGTGCGCATTAAAGATTTAAGCATAAAACAACGGCTATTTGAACTCACAGTGACAGTATTTGAGCATCAAAGGCAGCAGAACTGGACAGACAGGATGAGGATGATATTGCGTGACAAACGAATGCCATGTGTGACACAGTTTGTTCGAGAATATGAAACAAAATCAGACTCCAAGACGTCTAGCAGCTGATGGGAAACGCTGAGAGAAATTCATAGTAACAACAGACTGTGAGAAAAAGCTGCTGACGCCCTTTCAAGTTACCCAAAATACTATCATTACTCATAATTACATCCGTTTATCTACAAACACCTCCGCCGAGAGATACAATTATGGCACTGTACAACAGAATGATATTATTAGTAAACTACCATAACACAACAATGCTAACAAGCAGAGACAGTTTGAAATGAAGTGATTATCCCAAGTTTAAACGGGTCCGGAAGTACCTTTTTCATTTTAAATGCTTTAACGTCTGCTTATTATGTTATTTATACTCAACTAAACTGAAACTGAGTCTTAATGTACACCAGCTAGAACTAGAACTACAGCAGCACTCTACTGACTGCCTGATTTGCTGAAATATTCCACAATCTGAATTTTCGCTATGGTTTTTATTTTATTTTCTCCAACTATGTTAAGCTGCTTTGACACAATCAACATTGTAAAGGTATTACATACACATAATTTAGAAGTAAATGATTCAAATACACCTTTTTCCAGATTGTAGACAGAAATAAACGCCTGCCAATAATGATTGACTGATAGCTTGCATATTTTTAATACATTTAATATATCTGTGTGTTTTAAACCTTTAATTTAAACCTCTGCATCTGTGTTTTACAGCTTACATTTTTAGAAATAGGCCTTGCAGTGATTTTGGCCAAAGTGTAGAAATAGTCATTATCAAGTGATCAGATAAAAGTGACAATGTAATAATAATAATAATAATAATAATGGGCGGCGCGGTGGCGCAGTGGGTAGCGCTGTTGCCTCACAGCAAGAAGGTTGCTGGTTCGAGCCTCAGCTGGGTCAGTTGGCATTTCGGTGTGGAGTTTGCATGTTCTTCCCGTGTTGGCGTGGGTTTCCTCCAGGTGCTCCGGTTTCCCCCACCAAAAGTCCAAAGACATGCGCTAGGTGAATTGAGTAAGCTAAGTTGTCCGAAGTGTATGTGTGTGAATGGGAGTGTATGGGTGATTCCCAGTGATGGGTTGCAGCTGGAAGGGCATCCGCTACGTAAAACATATGCTGGATAAGTTGGCGGTTCATTCTGCTGTGGCGACCCCAGATTAATAAAGAGACTAAGCCAAAAAGAAAATGAATGAATGAATGAATGAATTAATAATAATAATAATAATAATAATAATAACAATCATTATTATTATTATTATTTATTATTATTTTTAATTTATTTATTACCTTTTAAGTTATTTAATTTCAATGATTATTATTATTAATAATAATAATAACAACAACAACAACAGCAGCAGCAACAATAAGAATAATTAAAATTTAAATTAAATAAATAATTTAATGATGATAATAATAATAATAATATTAATAATAATAATAATTATTATTATTATTAATTCATTCATTTTCTTTTCGGCTTAGTCCCTTTATTAATCTAAGGGTCGCCACAGTGAAATGAACTGCCAACTTACCCAGCATATGTTTTACGCAGCGGAAGCCCTTCCATCTGCAACCCATCACTGGGAAACACCCATACACTCCCATTCACACACATGCACTATGGACAATTTAACTTACCCAATTCACCTATAGCGCATGTCTTTGGACTTGTGGGGGAAATCGGAGCACCCGGAGGAAACCCACACGAACACGGGGAGAGCATGCAAGCTAAATTGTCCCCAGTGTAAGTGTGTGAGTGCGTAGTGTAAGAATGGGAATGTATGGGTATGGGTGTATTTTCATAATAACATCTGTGATTTGCTACAAAAATATGAGTCAGTGGGTGGAGCTAAACAGGCAGAGATGTAAAAGAACATGTGGAGGCGGAGTTAAGCAACACTATTACATAATAATGTCTGTGATTTACTACTACAGCATGAGTCGGTGGGTAGACCTAAACAGGTAGTGATAGGAAGTACATGTGGAGGCAGAGTTAAGCAACACAATTGCATAATAAAGGCTGTGATTTAGTACTACAGCATGAGTCAGTGGGTGGAGCTAAACAGCCAGTGATGTAGAAGTAGATGTGGAGGCGGAGTTAAGCAACACTATTTCTTAATACTGTAGTATCTGTGATTTAATACTACAGCATGAGTCAGTGGGTGGAGCTAAACAGGCAGATGTGTAGAAGTAGATGTGTAGGAGGAGTTAAGCAACACTAATACATAATAATGTCTGTGATTTACTACAAAAATATGAGTCAGTGGGTGGAGCTAAACAGGCATTGATTGAAGTAGATGTGGAGGCAGAGTTAAGCAACACTATACATAATAAAATCTGTGTTTTAATACTACATCATGAGTCAGTGGGTGGAGCTAAACAGGCAGACATGTAGAAGTAGATGTGGAGGTGGAGTTAAGCAACACTTGCATTATAAAATATGGGATTTACTATTACAGCATGAGTCAGTGGGTGGAGCTAAACAGGCAGTGATCGAAGTAGATGTGGAGGCGGAGTTAAGCAACACTTGCATTATAAAATCTGTGATTTACTACAAAAGTATGTGCCAGTGGGTGGAGCTAAACAGCCAGGGATGTATTGTATTATTAGCTGTTGATTTTCTGTGGAGTTTAAACCACACTATTACATTATAAAATTGTACAATCACATATGTGGTTATGGAAGATTGACTTTAAAATAAGCTGCTTTTAAAATTATGTGTTGTACTTTGAAAATAACAGGACAATTTGTTTGTACTATAATGACCTCGGGCGACGCGGTGGCGCAGTGGGTAGCACAATTGCATCACAGCAAGAAGGTCGCTGGTTCGAGCCTCGGCTGGGTCAGTTGGCATTTCTGTGTGGAGTTTGCATGTTCTTCCCGTGTTGGCGTGGGTTTCCTCTGGGTGCTCCGGTTTCCCCCACAAGTCCAAAGACATGCGCTATAGGTGAATTGGGTAGGCTAAAATTGTCCATAGTGTATGTGTGTGAATGAGTGTGTATGAATGTTTCCCAGTGATGGGTTGCAGCTGGAAGGGCATCCGCTGTGTAAAAAAATATGCTGGATAAGTTGGCGGTTCATCCCGCTGTGGCGACCCCAGATTAATAAAGGGACTAAGCCAAAAAGAAAATGAATGAATGAATATAATGATCTCTTATATCTCAAAAGATAAAGGGGTTTTGATTTCTCGGTCCATAACCTTTTTAATGCTTTTATACTGCATCTGACCTCTCGCTTTCTCACTCATTGTAAATCTGGCTCTTTTCGTCCTACCAAAAATCAGCTGTCCGCTCTCATGCTGAAGCCAGTCATGCTTGAGAACCCCGGGCTGTGAACCCTTCTGGAAGAAAATAACTGCATGATCATATCTGCGCTTGGAGTATGATACTAAAATACAGATATCTTAAGAACAATCCGGCATAATGATGTTTAAGGGGACAAAACACATTTTATTTTAATATATGATTAAACGAAACATGATGTCTTGTGGCAGTCCATCTGAAACTGTAAACATGGTTTTGTATATTTATTTATTTATTTATTTATTTGTCTATTTGTTTATTTGCTTGTTTATTTGTTTATTTAAATTAGTTAATTTAGTTAATTAATTAGTCAAAATGTTACGCAGTTTGATGAAACGGCACATAAATATGTATTGTTTTCTGTTTTATATTGTAAATGTTTGTTAAATTATATTATTTAAAGTTTTATATTTAAATTTTTTTTAGGTTTAAGCTAATAATTTATCCATTGTATATCATTCACTTTATTCAATTATTAGTTTATTTGTTTGTTTCTTAATGTTTAGTCAATGTCAATGTTTAGTGTAAAATATTATTTAAAGTTTCATATTAACACATTATTTAAACTAACAATTTACCTACTATACATCTTCCACTTTATTCATTTATTACTATTTACTATTTTCTATTTATTTTTCATTCATTGTTATAAATAGTAATACATAATAATATTACAATAACATAAACCATATATAGGCCTTATATATGTAGATTATATGTAGATTTTATATAAAAATTGTGGAAAAAAAAAATTGTGAAATGTTATTGCACTATATAATAACTGTTCAAAAGTAGTTTATCATTTAATTTAATATTTTATTCCAGTGATTTTAAAGATGAATTTTCAGCTTCATTACTCCAGTCTTCCGAGTCACATGATCCTTCAGAAATCACTCTAATATTAATTACTATTATTATTCATTCGTTCATTCATTTTCTTTTCGGCTTAGTCCCTTTATTAATCTTGGGTCGCCACAGCAGAATGAACCGCCAACTTATCCAGCATATGTTTTACGTAGCGGATGCCCTTCCAGCTGCAACCCATCACTGGGAAACACCATACACTCTCATACACACACATACACTATGGACAATTTAGCTTACCCAATTCACCTACACCACGTCTTTGGATTGTGGGGGAAACCGGAGCACCCGGAGGAAACCCACGCCAACACGGGGAGAACATGCAAACTCCACACAGAAATGCCAACTGACCCAGCCGAGGCTCGAACCAGCAACCTTCTTGCTGTGAGGGGACAGCACTACCCACTGCGCCACCGCATCGCCCTATTATTATTATTATTATTATTATTATTATTATTATTATTATTAATGGTAATAGTAATAAAAGCAATAATGACTGGAGTAATAATTTCATTTGAAACTACATACAATAAGAAAGCAGTTATTTAAAATTCTAATAAATATTTAACAATTTAACATTTTTTTTTACATTTAATAAATGCCGCCTTGATGAACAGAATCATTTTCCTAAAAAAAAAACATGAAAAAAAAAAAAAACTGACCCCAAACTTTTGACCGGTATTGTATGTATACATATATAAGCCCATATGTGTGTGTATATATGTTTATATGTACATATGCTTTCTATGTATTTTTCTCCCTCTCTCTCTTTCTTAATTATTATTTTCATTTTTTTGTACTTGTTTGTCGTCATTGTTTTTGAGGGCATGACATGAATCGAACCTCCTGTAAATGAAAAAATTATAAAACAAGAGAGCATTGATTCTCCTGTCATCTTCCGTAGTTCCATATAAATGGAAATCCTATTGAAACCCTATTACATATTTCCATTCGAGCAGCCACGCTTGTACACACGGGCTCTGATTAGCCGCGAGCTCTCTTGACACCTGAAGCACCAGATTTTTCAGGGAGATTTTACTCCGTGCAACACAAATACCGTAGTATTCTCACAGCAGTCGCTTCTTTGGAGCTTTCAGGATGATTGTGGCTCTCGGGACCCGCAAGCCTGTTTTTTTTTCTTTTAAAACCACCACCAGGACGCAATTACGCAGCTTCATGCCAACTTTCCAGCCACATTATTAAGACTTTGGTTGTAGTTGATCAGTTTTAATCTTAATCTTTCGAAAACTGCCATAGTTATCAACAAACCAGAGGTGAACTGAGGTCAGTTTCAGAGGAGAGATTTTAATATAGTTGAAGTCAGAAGTATATATATATATATTATGTATATTTAATTTCTAAACATAATAGTTTTAATAACTAATTCCTAATAACTGATTTCTTTTATCTTTGCTATGATGACAGTACATAATATTTTACTAGATATTTAGATACTAGTATTCAGCTTAAAGTGACATTTAAAGGCTTAACTAGGTTAATTATGTTAATTAGGGTAATTAGGCAAATCATTGTATAACAGTGGTTTGTTCTGTAGACCTTTGAAAAAATAATATTGCTTAAGGGGGCTAATAATATTGAACTTAAAATGCTTTGAAAAAAATAAAAACTGCTTTTATTCTAGCCAAAATAAATCAAATAAGACTTTCTCCAAAAGAAAAAAATATTATAGGAAATACTGTGAAAATTCCCTTGCTCTGTTAAACATCAATTGGGAAATGTTTAAAAAAAATTCACAGAAGGGATAATAATTTTGACTTCAATTGTATGTGCATTGTTTTTGTTTTCCTTTAGCTTTGGATTGAATGTATGTTTGTGTTTATTTTTGGGGGGTGAATGGAGTCTCTGAAGGTCTGGAGGAACATCAGGCTTGGCGAACTCTGAAACGAAAGCACTTGAGCTTGTAATGACCTCAATCCCTAAATAGGTGCTTTGTGAGTCGAATAAGTGAATTTGTACACAGATGGTGAAAGTGAAATAGCGCAACCCATTTATCCATCTAATACCCTTTCATGGTCCGTTGCCCCGCACTTGACGGAGTTTGTGTGTTTTGAGGTTAGATTCTTCAGAAAAGCAATTACCAAATGCTTCAGACAAAGTTTATTTGGTTGGAAGGTTAACCACTAGATTTATGCAAAAGCAAAATGTATTTAATACCAGAGATTTAAAATGTATTTAATACCAGAGATTTAAAATGTATTTAATACCAGTGACCTTTTTTTACTATTTTATATGTATTTTCAGTGGTGCAAGAATATAAACTGTATTATAAGCATCACATTGTGTTTGTTTTTTAGACACTTAAAGGAAAGGAAAAAATTCAATAGCATAATAGTATGTAATTAAGTGTTAAGGTGTATATGTATATATATATATATATATATATATATATGGCTGACGCGGTGGCGCAGTGGGTATCGCTGTTGCCTCACAGCAAAAAGGTCACTGGTTCGAGCCTCGGCTGGGTCAGTTGGCGTTTCTGTGTGGAGTTTGCATGTTCTCCCTGTGTTGGCGTGGGTTTCCTCCAGGTGCTCCGGTTTCCCCCACAAGTCCAAAGACATGCCGATAGGTGAATTGGGTAAGCTAAATTGTCCGTAGTGTACGTGTGTGAATGAGAGTGTATGGGTGTTTCCCAGTGATGGGTTGAAGCTGGAAGGGCATCCGCAGCATAAAACATATGCTGGATAAGTTGGCGGTTCATTCCGCTGTGGCGACCCCTGATTAATAAAGGGACTAAGCCGAAAAGAAAATGAATGAATTAATATATTTATATATTTAGATTTTTTTCCCAAGTGATGCTTAATGGAGAGAATATTTTATTAACATATTTTTAAACATGATATTTGTAATAACTAATTTCTAATAGATTTTCTTTTTCTTTTTTTGTATTTGCCATGATGATAGTACATAATATATTTTTTAATTATTATTTTGCAAGATATTCAGCTAGTATTCAGTGTAATTTAAAGGCTTAACTAAGTTAATTGGGTTAATTAGGCAATGGGGCTAATAATAATTAAATTAAATTAAATTAAGGGGTGTCACGGTGGCGCAGTGGGTAGCACGTTCGCCTCACAGCAAGAAGGTCGCTGGTTCGAGCCTCGGCTGGGTCAATTGGCGTTTCTGTGTGGAGTTTGCATGTTCTCCCCGTGTTCGCGTGGGTTTCCTCCGGGTGCTCCGGTTTCCCCCACAAGTCCAAAAACATGTGGTATAGGTAAATTGGGTAGGCTAAATTGTCCGTAGTGTATGTGTGTGAATGAGTGTGTGTGAATGTTTCCCAGTGATGGGTTGCAGCTGGAAGGGCATCCGCTGCGTAAAACATATGCTGGATAAGTTGGCGGTTCATCCCGCTGTGGCGACCCCAGATTAATAAAGGGACTAAGCTGAAAAGAAAATGAATGAATGAAATTAAATTAAATTAAATTAAAAATAAAATAAAATAAAATAAAATAAAATATATTTTTTTTATTTAAACTGTGTTAATTCCAGTTAAACAAAAGATAAAAGAAGAAAAAATAAATAAATGACATTTAGAAAATATATATATTTTTGTGTGTTTCTGTTCATATAATAACATTATTAGAATCTAGTGTTATTTATAATACAATATTCCTTAAAATAACTTCTGTTTTGATATCTTTAAGGCCAAAAAATATCAAATTTGTTTAAATTCAATTAGAAATAATAGAAACAAACTAACGAACTAACAAACTAAACAAAAAACAAAAAAATGCCCAGAAACAGGCATTAGCATAACGTTTTCATCATTCAGTTTTCTTTTCAAATCAATCTCATTTATACAGTTACAAAATAATTAAAATGAATAAACACTATATGAAATATGATTTTTATTTATTAATATTATTATTATTTTAAGAATTAAAATTTTACAGGTGCAAGGTTACAAAAGCAAATATCTAATGAATACCTGTGACTTTAAAATAATACATTCAGTTTTATTTTTTTTCCTCCAGTGATGCAAGTATAGGAATTACACCACTAACTAGCTGCTCGAGGGCGAGGAACAATTTCTCCAGCATTTAAAGGGAGGGAACCATCCAACCCAAGGCATAATTAAATAGCTGGGTTGTTGTAATTGAGCAATTTATCCCAGTGCATCGGATAATTTGTCTCATGCTACTGCCATAACTTATTTATGCAGTCAGGTGGTGTGCTTTTTAAAAATGCTGCTCATAAGCTTTTGCCAAACACAATGAAAGGTGATTTTAATTTGTCAAAATGCTGAATGTGCAATTGTCATATCAAGATGATGAAAGCGCTCAGGTGTTTGTGATCAATTTTTTTTTTATATATCATTCATCTCACTGGAACACTGTGTTATTATAATAAAAACTGCTTAAAATATGTTAATTAAAGTGCAAAAAAAAAAAATAGAAAAGTTAAGAAGTTTAACCGAAATTTACTTTAAATAAAATAAATTGAAATGGTAATTTAAAGCTAAAGTTATTTAGTTTGTATTCTAATAATGTAAAATAAATTAAAACATAAACCTGATTATATTATATTATATTATATTATATTATATTATATTATATTATATTATATTATATTATATTATATTATATTATATTATATTATATTAT
>CAIGQV010016298.1:7962707-7965207 GCA_903798115.1 Danio jaintianensis
ATATTATATTATATTATATTATATTATATTATATTATATTATATTATTCATTTGCTTTCGGCTTAGTCCTTTTATTCATCAGGGGTCGCCACAGCAGAATGAACCGCCCACTTATCCAGTATATGTTTTACACAGTGGATGTCTTTCCAGCTACAACCAAGTACTGGGAAACACCCATACACACTCATTCACGCACATACACTATAGCCAATTTAGTTTATTCAATTCGCCTATAGCGCATGTCTTTGGACACAGGGAGAACAAACTCCAGCCAGGATTCAAACCAGTGACCTTCTTGCTGTGAGGCGACAGTGCTACTGAGCCACTGTGTCGCCCATTATATTATATTATATTATATTATATTATATTATATTATATTATATTATATTATATTATATTATATTATATTATATTACATTATATTATATTATAATGCAATGTTGGAGTTTGCATGTTCTCCCCGTGTTCGCGTGGGTTTCCTCCGGGTGCTCCGGTTTCTCCCACAAGTCCAAAGACATGCAGTACAGGTGAATTGGGTAAGCTAAAATTGTCCGTAGTGTATGTCTGTGAATGAGTGTGTATGAATGTTTCCCAGTGATGGGTTGCAGCTGGAAGGGCATCCGCTGCGTAAAAAACATATGCTGGATAAGTTGGCGGTTCATCCCGCTGTGGCGACCCCAGATTAATAAAGGGACTAAGCCGAAAAGAAAATGAATGAATGAATGAATAATGCAATGTTAAAGCATTACCAACCAACCAACCAATCAACCAATCAATCAATCAATCAATCAATCAATAAATCAATCAATCAACCAACCAACCAATCAATCAATCAGCCAATCAATCAGCCAATCAATCAATCAATAGACTCAGCATACAATTCAGTTGAATTCCAGACTATTTTGTCAAACTAAAATAATTGTTTTTCAGCCTGCGATAAATCTTTGAACCTATAATATGCTTATAAACATATGCTTATAACATAATTAGTTCTTAAGTGTATATAAATTTATTTGTATCTGTTCAATGTAGTTTGATATAGGTCATGGTTTAACTGTGTCTTCATAAGCTAGAGGGATTGAGTGTTTTACAATTGAATTTGCCTTTAAAAGCCTTGTTCTCAAGGTCATGGAAATACATTGCGTTTTGTGGGTAATTTAATGCTGATTTTTCCTGTTATTTAATGTTGAGTACAGTACACCAGTAACATTTACCTCAAAGTCCCTGTATTACACTTGTTTTAAAGGTTCCTAGTTTTGTTTCGGAGGTCTCCTAAATCACATTTACATTCATTCAGTATCGAAAATCAAATTTTCTCATAATCTGCAACATCAGCTCTTTTTGTTTTCCTCAATATCTGAATCAGTTTGTTAAAGTATCCAGTTTCTACAAAGGTAATTTTTCTGAGAGCTGATTGGTCAGATGGTCCAGTCTGTTGTGACTGATCAAAACCAAATGTCCATTACTATGCTGTTGTTGCTAAAATGATTTACTCTGTTGTGATTGGTCAAAACCACCTATCAATCTCCATTAATTGGTCAGGTGGCCCAGTTTTTTTTTTGTGGTTGTTTGAAACCAAACGCCAAGTACTCTGCTCTGATTGGTCAGATGGAGCAGTCTGTTGTGATTGGTCCAAACCAACCCCCAATTACTCTGCTCTGATTGCCCAGTCTGTTGTGATTGGTAAAAATCAAACACCCATTGCTTCGCTCTGATTCATAAGATGCCCTAGTCTGTTGTGATTGGTCAAAACCAAATATCCATTACTATTATCTTATTGTTAAAACAACCCACTCTGTTGTGATTGTTCATAACCGAACACCTATCAATCTGCATTAATTGGTCAGATGGTCCAGTTTTTGTGGTTGTTTGAAGCCAAACGCCAAGTCCTCTACTCTGACTGGTCAGATGGAGCAGTTTGTTGTGATTGATCCAAACCAATCCCCAATTACTCTGCTCTGATTAGTTAAATGGCCAAATCTGTTGTGAAAGTTAGGGTTAGGGTTACAATTGGGTTAATTGTATTGTTAAAATGGCCCAGTCTGCTGTGTCAAAACCAAACACCCATTGCTTTGTTCTGATTGATCAGTTGGCCTAGTCTGTTGTGATTGGTCAAAACCAAATGTCCATTACTAAGCTCTTATTGTTAAAACAACCCACTCTGTTCAAATCGGGCTAACTGTATTGTTAATATGTGCCAGTTGTCTGTGATTGGTCAAAATCAAACATCCAATGCTTCACTCTAATTGGTCAGATAGCCTAGTCTGCTGGGACTGGTCGAAACCATCCATTACCATTATCTGAATTGCAGCTCTTCCTCAGCAGCCATACGAACAGTATCAATGACATCAGTTTTACTACAGTATATCAGTTGAGTTTGAGTCCTCATCTTTTGGAAATAAAGAAAGTGGATTTGCTTTTACAACTGAAAACAGCGTCTTCTCAACAGACCTCAGATTCAACTAGTGTTTGAGGGTCAAAGCAGACGGTACTCAACAGT
>CAIGQV010016298.1:7967707-7976691 GCA_903798115.1 Danio jaintianensis
TAGTAAATAGTAAAATTAACATATATATTTAAATACTCAAATTTGTCTTAATAGATAAGAAGCAATATTAAATATGTCATTGTAAAGTGTTAAGGCTGATTTATACTTCTGCGTCGAGTGATCGGCGTGACCCACGGCGCCTGCCTTGCGTGTAGTTGTGCATTTATACTTCTGTGTGCTGTTTGTGTTGCTGTGCAATAACACCTCCGAAATGCTAGCTGGCAGTAGGTTTTTATGTTCCTCTGTTCCTCCTCCGCGGGTGTTTTTTTTTCTGAACGCTACCTTAATGTTCAAGTAGCTAAAAATCACTCATTCAGAATCAGAATCAGAAAGAGCTTTATTGCCAGGTATGTTCACACATACGAGAAATTTGTTTTCGTGACAGAGCTTCTACAGCGCAACAAAATTACAGAGACAGGACAAAAACAGATAATAAATATATTTTTTAAATAAAAGTAAATAGTGAATGCAAATATACAAATTAATAAGTGTATGTACAGGTATATTACTATATACAACGTTATATGGCAGCTGTTATGTGCAAATTGGCATGTAAAATATGTTGTTAGATAAGTGTTTATGTGTATAAAAAGTGTATAGCAAGTAGTGATGTTTGTTTCATAATTACTATCAGTCAAGTGTTCATGAGATGGATTGCCTGAGGGAAGAAACTGTTTCTGTGTCGAGCTGTTCTGGTGCTCTGTAGCGTCGACCAGAAGGTAAAAGTTCAAAGAGGCAGTGTGCTGGGTGTGAGGGGTCCAGAGTGATTTTGGCAGCCCTTCTGCTTGCTCTGGATAAGTACAGTTCTTGGAGAGTAGGGAGGATTGTACCAGTGATTCGCTCAGCAGTCCGAACTATTCGACGTAGTCTTTGGAGGTCGGATTTGGTAGCTGAGCTAAACCAGACAGTTATTGAAGTGCAGAGGACAGATTCAATGATGGAGGCGTAGAACTGTTTCAGCAGCTCCTTTGGAAGGTTGAACGTCCTCAGCTGACTAAGGAAGTACAACCTCTGTTGAGCGTTGAGGCGGGAACTGGCGGATGTGTAACAACATTAATCATAAGGTAAACACAAAAGAACAGTTTTCATCTGGCACATCAGAGGACTCAATAACTGTAAACACTCGCTCCAACGGGTTCACGCGGCTCTCGGTCCACCAAGCCGACCAATCACAGAGCTTGCGCTATGCGTCGTTGCGATGTGTAGTTAATATTTTTTTGAGAGGTGCGCATCAGCGTCGCCCTCAGCCAGAGCGAGGGCTATGTGACTGCGCAAAGGCTTCGGCGGAGCATATGCATGCATGCTTGACGCAGAAGTATAAATCAGCCTTAACTGTTTATTTTAATATAATATTTAATATAAACTTATTTACATTTGATATTGAATTGTTTTGCTTGTTTAATAATCAACAGCAACAACAACAATAAAAAGTAATAATAATAATAATAATAACAATAATAATAATAATAATAATAATAATAATAATAATAATATTAATAATAATAATAATAATAAACAAACAAACAAATAAATAAATAAATGAATAAATGAATAAATAGTTTCTACATCCTCATTCTATATGTGTGAAACTTGTATAACTTGTTTAACTTGAACGTATTATTCATGAGTGCACCATTAATGCAGTCAGGTTATCAAACACGCTTCTCTTTATATTTTAAAATTCATCCTTTGTGATTATACTCGGTGACCAGTTCATTATCATAAGCACACTGTTCAGGTACGAAGATGCCTATATACATATTTATAGAGCTAAATGACATTTATATAAGGTTGAATGGGGCTCCAAGCTGATACTGAATGGCAATGTGCTATGGTATGGCTGGAGAGGTATTTTTAGATAATTGCCACTCGGATGGATTCAGGTCATCTGTGCGTCTGATTTAATTATATTACATGTGCTGATATCTTGCCCAGTCTTGGTGTTGATTCTAGACGTGAGTGACGTGACTTTGTGTGCCGCTCGACTCCTGAAGGCGTTAAAGATGACATTTTTTTCTCTCTCTCTCTATGCTTAAGTCTTATAATCAGGCCCCCAATGCAGAAAAGGTGAAAGAAGACAACCCACTAACTTTGTTTTGGTTAGCCTTTTTCCTTTAAGCATGTGAAAAGATTTTCATCCCCCAGTGGTGTACAAAGGCATTTTATTTATATAGAATATATATACTGTTGAAGTCAAAATTATTAGCCCTCCTTTTTATTTTTCACATATTTCCCAAATTATGTTTAACAGAGCAAGGAATTTTTCACAAAATTTCCTATAATATTTTTCAACATAGGCTCATTCTGAAAACGTAGCCCTATACACATTTCTGGAGATTGTGAATTGGTCAATCAGTGCTTTTTAAAACACTATTGGCTGGGTTTAAGGAAGGGGGTGGGTGGGGTTACCAGTCGGTTGGTCAGTCAGTCAGTCAGACGACAGCGGCACTCGCAAGAGAAATTTGAGATCTCAAAAAGCGTACACAGCAAAAACAAAAACTGCACAATCACGTACCTCCTGGGACATATTTGGCACTCTCCAGAAATGTATATAGGGATACGTTTTCAGAATGAACCTGGGTTGATATTTTTTCTTCTGGATAGTGTCTTATTTGTTTTATTTCGGCTAGAATAAAAGCAGTTTAAATTTTTTTTTAAACATTTGTATGGTCAATACTATTAGCATTGTTGGGGAAATAAATATACAGGGGGGCTAATAATTCAGGAGGGCTAATAATTCTGACTTCAACTGTACATTATCAACCCTTAATCTGCAAGTTTACACCCCTGGGACTGGCATTTCTGGTTGACAATGTCTGTGCCAAAAGGAAAAAAAAAATGTTAATGGACATTAAGGACTGTGTGGTTGAATTTTAGCATTTGGAAGAAATGTGCCAAATAATGTCTGTAGAGTTATAGATTTTGGCAAAATATATTTAATTATGATTATTATTTCACAAACGAGGGTCAGTTCAATTCTATTTCCGAAGAATAGAAGAAGAAGAAGGTCAATGCGAGGGCTTCATGCTCTACAACCCTATTCAGATGGTAATTGTTTCTCAGGAGGACTGTTAAATGATTTTCAGCATTTACATTGAGTAGATGCTAATGTTATAGCCATCCGAATGCAGAGTATCTGTGTTCTCTCTAAAGTTACCTATTTTTATTTATTTATTTATTAAATTTTTTGCAAACACAATGGTGATTTAACTGCTGTCTGAATTGACATATCCAAGTTTCTAAAGTAGGTCAATCCAACATTTATTTAGGTAATTGTTTTTGGTCATTGGAATCCACCATACAGTTGCACTTTGTGGTTCTTTGCATCAGAAAAAACTGCATCTTGTGCATTACAAATAAACACTCACATTTTCGAAGTGCTAGAAAGTATTAAGGTAAAGTTGGTTTTATATTCGAGCATTCAGACTTTCTCCTTCTAAATGGCGAAATCATATTAGCAGCCCATGACCATCAAAGTACAACATGGTTCACAGTCAATTAAACAGCGCTAATGTTGTTCTGAAGTCATACTTGCAAGCTATTTCTGACCGAATATTCAAAGTAGTGTGGTAAACAGTATAGAGACCGTGTGACAAGATGTCACTGAACGAATGTGTGAATATAAAACCGACTTGACCTCAATCTAAATAGTTTGTGACCACGTACTCTCTCTGTTTATTAGCTGTCAAAGGTCATCTTTTTGTGTTTTGTTGTAATTCCGGTGTAATTAGCTAATCAGGCATTTCAGGATTATAATACACATGCAGATGCAGTATATTGGAAACAAACATTGGAGGATGGTGTTTACCCAAGAACAGACTTCAGACTTCATACCCAAAACAAATATGTTCACTTCATATGTTGAGAATTTATCCAAATGTCCTTTCTGAATGTGCTTGTTAGCATGCTGTACGGCTAATGTGGCTAAAGCTACCATTGTCACTGACTGTATTCATAAGCTGTTCAGTGCAATTCATAAAAACACATTTATTAAGCACTGCATAGTCAGATGACAGACTTTTTAATGTTTTCTGTGAAGATAAGGGACTTGTGCTAATAGTGTTATGTTTATTTGCAAAGGCAGAACCTCAGAATAGAGCACTGGCATGCTAGTCAATGAGTTTAATCAACTTTACTCCACAACAATTGCATACAAGTGTCCACTATCCATTCACATTCCTCTTGATTCAGTCTAGAAGTTGTAAACTCTTCCTCTCTGTCTTTTTCTGAGTCTGACTTGTAAGGCTTTAATCCATCCACTACTAGTCATTTCTGACATTTTTTGATGCAAGAGATTCACTTGTTTTGTTGTTTCGGGAGTGTCAGATTACACTGTAAAAAATGCCTTCCACACAATCAGAATGAAGGAATTAAGGCCCAATCCCAATTCTACCCCTTAGCCCTTCCCCTTACCCCTACCCCTTGTTTTGCGCGTTCACATGAAGGGGTAGGGTTGTCCCAATTTAGCTTGAAGGCGTAGGGCTAAGGGGAAGGGCTAGATACCCCTCGAAACAGAGATTTTTCAGGACCACACTCGAAACCAAGGGGTAAGAAAATTTCCCAGAATACACCATCTACAGCGGCAGCGTGGCTGCAGACTGAAGTAAGGAGATGCACAAATTAGTATTTTTTGTCATTATTATGAATTTTTACAACAAACAAGCATATGTTTTAATACATTCATAATGGCGTTCGTCATGTCATAAAAAAAATGCTAAAATATAAAACGCTAAATTTCGCTATCTATAATCCCTAATAATAACTCCTGTATAGTAGTCCCACAACATTCTGTCACTCGATGACACTCGAATACCCTGTCAGAAAAGTCTAGTGGCTGGGAATGAGCTTTTTACAGTGTCTGGTATAATGTTAATGTTTAATGTGTGTTTACATAGATGATTATGGCCACGGTGTAAATCCACAGTACAGCTATGAGCTTATTGCCACATTATATCATTATAAGAACATGATATATGCCTTCAGTAATTTCCTGAAGATAAATACCAAAAAAGAACGCTACTGGAATAACTACAGCAGTCTCTATCGTCTGATTTGATATGAAGTAAGAGACTGCGATGACATATGATGACGTGTGCAGGTGCTGTAGTGGTGTCCCATTTATTAGGGGTGAATTTTGAAGCCCTTCCCCTTCACACTCTGTTTCAAGGGCCAAGGAGAAGGGGTAGGGGTAGGGGTACAAAAATAGAATTGGGATTGCGCCTCAGTTAACGTATTTGTTTTTTAATACAAATTTATGTGGACTGAACATAAAACAATTAAGTTGTCCCACAAAAAAAAACCTCAAGAATTGTATTGTTTCAGCTTATTGTATATAAGTTTGAACAAACAGAAAATGTCATTTTTTGAGTGTAGCGGGCCCCGCCCTCTTCTGGAATGCAGCAGCTCATTTGCATTTTAAGTGACACATACAAAAATAATGTAATAACACTCAAATAGGAGCAAATTTGACAGGCTACAACACTCAAAAAAAGATTTTTGCTGCTTGTTCAACTTACTTATTTAAAGAGCCCCTATTATGTATTAAAAAGGGTCATATTGTGGTTTTGGGGGTCTCCAACAACAGGCTGATATGCATGCAAGGTCAAAAAACACTTTCATTGTCTTATAATATGCATTTATTTTTACCAAATTATCCCAGCGACTCCTATATGATTTGTTCAGCGATTTATTTGTTACCCAACCCCTCCTTAGCGCGATGCTAATCTGCGCTGATTGGACCGATGACAGTCTGTTGCGATTGGTCCAGCATTCAGCATGAGAGAAATGCCCACCACGGCTTCAACAATATTGAAGTAGTCAGAGAGCAGAGTGTATGTGTGAGCATACCTGCCAACACTCTCGTTTTTCCCGGGAGTCTCCTGTATTTCAGACCCATCTCCCGCCACCCTCCCGTTTTGTTATTTCTCCCGGAAAACTCCCGTAATTTCAATGCCCCCACCCCCCCGCTCCTCAGCATTTTGGTACGGTCTGTGAAACCCCCAGGTCGCCAACATTGGTATAGGATCCGATCGCAGCGGCCGCCTGAAACACGCTTCATAGTACAGTTACTAACACAGTACCCGGTTCTCAACAGTGTTATTCAGACACCTCACCCCCGAACCTAGCCCCCCTCGGTCTCCCGGATTTTCAGGGACGAATGTTGGCAGGTATGTGTGTGAGCCCAATGCAGAAATGCATTAAAGCAATGCAGTTAAACACCAGCATATTGCTCTACTCTTAACCATAAGTAAAAACAGTGACACACATTCAGTATTACTCCACACAGTGGCAAAAGCTGAACTATTTTGAAACTTGACCGCCACACTTGTGATGTGATAAGAGAATATAAAGAGTTAACCAGATACAGTACAACCGGTTACAAGTAACGAAACACAATTAAATACATAATTTGCAAGCTAGAGAAAACAAGGAGGCAACCATTTTAATCGCACTTACTTACACTTGTGAAATGGAGGAAGAAACTGGTCCATGAACTGTGTACTGTAAAGTTCCTGTCAAGCTCTGCAAAGTCCCATACATCAATAGTCTTTTCTGATCCTCCTTTAACAAACGAATCCCCCGTTGTAAGCGTGTAAATTGCTGAAGCACACGTCAGAAACACAGCACAAGGCCTGGGCTATAATGCTGAGGTATTTTTGCAAAAATACACTTCAACCACTGACTCTTCACAGCCTCATCTTCGGGTAGGGAAAATAACACTAATTTTCCCTCACACTTCCAATAATATCCAGCTGAGCACAGCGTCTTCGCGACATGATTCAACCGGGGTCTGCTACAGTGTTTTTCTTCCTGCCACTCTGTTTGTGGGCGGGGCCGGAGGTTTCAATTTTCCCGGGATTGCGCACGCAACAAATGGGCGAGGCTTAAGTTCCGTAGCGACGTCACGCCGGCACGGCTAAAGACTCGTTATCAAGACGATTCATTTGAAGCACTATGAGTCGACTCTTTTATAAATGAATCAATAGTTTTAAACACTGCGCACTTTCAGATTTAAGCCTTAGCTGGATATTTCACTTCACTTAGAGCTGTGTTACACACTGCATGAAAGGTCATTTTCAACAACCCATAACGGGGGCTCTTTAAAATGAACTGAATCAACACAATTCTTGAGTTTTTTGGGGACAACTTAATTGTTTTATGTTCAATCCACTTAAATTTGTAAAACAAATGATGTTAACTTAACTGATTTGTGTTGGGACAACATAAAGGAATTGTGTGGAACCCTGCCTTTTTTACAGTGAATATAATAAAGGATCTGTGGGGTATTTGGAGCTGGATCTTCACAGACAATCTTATTAATTAATTATTTATTTATTTATTTATTTATTTATGATTACCTACAGACAATATGTCTTCCAGGTGTTTATTTAATTAATTAATTTATGATTACCTACGGACAATATGTCTTCCAGGTGTTTATTATGCCAGGTAAAGAATTGTTTGCAAATAAAAATGCATGTATTGCATTTATTATTATATTTTATTATTTATAATAAACTTTTTTTTTTATTGTTGATATTTCTTTTTTTGGGGGGAAAATAAAATTAAAATAAAATTAATTGCATTTGGATGCAATGTACAGGGTTACAATGGTTTATAAGGACATTGTATGTGTCCTAGTAAAGTCTTAAAAATCATATTAAACTATGTTTTTATTTTATTCATTATTTTTATTTTGTATTTTTTGTACAGATATAGTCTGTACAATTTAAAAGGCATTATGTCTATGAAGAGTCCCTATTACACAAAGTTTTTTGAGGACAACGTAATTGATTTTTGTTCAATCCACTTAAATTTGTAAAACCAATTACGCTAACTTAATTGATTTGTGTTGGGATAACGTGAAGGAATTGTGTGGAACCCTGCGTTTTTTACAGAGAATATAATAATGATTCTGTGGGGTATTTTGAGCTGGATCTTCACACACACATTCTGGTGGCACCAGAGAATTATTTTACATCTTATGAAACGGGGCATAATATGTCCCCTTTTATGTCTCAGCATATTCACATGAGGAAATGTGTTTGTGAGTTTAAACATAAGACTATTTTTTCATGCTGAAAGGATGAACACCATCATTTTTATTATAATTTTTTTTCCTGCCCATTGTCTTGTTTTTGTCTTCTGGCATCCTCCACTGACTCCATGGCTTTTAACTTTACAGATCTTAACCCGGAGGAATAAGCCCTGATTTAACAGCCTTCAGGCGGCCTAGCAGGTGTTCTGTTGAAACATGCCAAAAGATCTCTTTGAAACATGCTCAGTCAGTTCTCCGTCAGTCACTGGACGCAGCAGGAGATGCGTGCAGCGCCATAAGCGAATCTGCACATCCTTTTTGTCCTGCCGTTGCATCAGGAGCTCTGTCATTTTTTGTACTGCACAACTCTCTGAAATGCTTGATTCTGATTGCAGTATTGTGCGCTAAGAAGTGAGACAATATGCAATTAGCTGGTCATTAAGGTCATAAACGTGAAAGGATTTAGTTTGTGATGGCTGTGCTAGTGGGAGACTGATTAAAACATTTAATACGTAATTGACTCACATTTCTAATAAATGAATAAAGAGAGCAAAAAAATTGTAATTTGATAGTTCATGGATTACAAGGAATCGTTAGTCGATTTTAATAATGCATTTTCTTCTTTTTAAAAGAAATAATTCAACTCTAAGAATGAGAAATTAAAACCAACAAAATTTTAAGCACATTTATTAATTAATTAATTAATTTATTTATTTATTTATTTATTTATTTATTTATTTGTTTGTTTGTTTGTTTGTTTGTTTGTTTATTTATTACTTTATTTATCTATTTATTTATTTATTACTTTATTCATTCATTCATTCATTCATTCATTTATTCGTTTGTTTGCTTGTTTGTTTGTTTGTTTGTTTGTTTATTTATTACTTTATTTATTTATCTATTTATTTATTTATTTATTTATTTATTTATTTATTTATTTATTTAT
>CAIGQV010016298.1:8036438-8041438 GCA_903798115.1 Danio jaintianensis
ATCTATCTATCTATCTATCTATCTATCTATCTATCTATCTATCTATCCACCCACCAACCCATTCATCCATCCGTCCTTCCATAAAATAAAATACAAAATAAAATATAATAAAATACAAAATATAATAAAATACAAAATAAAATAAAATACAAAATAAAATATAATAAAATACAATATAATAAAATACAAAATTAAATAAAATACAAAATAAAATATAATAAAATACAAAATATAATAAAATACAAAATAAAATAAAATACAAAATAAAATAAAATACAAAATAAAATATAATAAAATACAAAATTAAATAAAATAAAATACAAAATAAAATATAATAAAATACAAAATATAATAAAATACAAAATATAATAAAATACAAAATTAAATATAATGAAATACAAAATTAAATAAAATACAAAATAAAATATAATACAATACAAAATAAAATAAAATAAAATACCAAAAAAATACAAAATTAAATATAATGAAATACAAAATTAAATAAAATACAAAATAAAATATAATAAAATACAAAATAAAATAAAATACAAAATAAAATAAAATACAAAATAAAATAAAATACAAAATAAAATATAATAAAATACAAAATTAAATAAAATACAAAATTAAATAAAATACAAAAAAAATACAAAATTAAATATAATGAAATACAAAATTAAATATTCCCGGAGGAAATCTATGCGAACAAGGGGAGAACATGCAAACTCCACACAGAAATGCCAACTGACCCAGCCGAGGCTCGAACCAGCGACCTTCTTGCTGTGAGGCGAACGTGCTACCCACTGCGCCACCGCAATAAAATAAAATAAAATACAATAAAATACAAAATAAAATATAATAAAATACAAAATTTAATGTAATAAAATACAAAATAAAATATAATAAAATGCTAAATAAAATATAATAAAATACAAAATAAAATACAATAAAATACAAAATAATATATAATAAAATACAAAATATAATGAAATAAAATACAAAATAAAATACAAAATAAAATATAATAAAATACAAAATAAAATATAATAAAATAAAATGGAATTATATATATATATATATATATATATATATATAATAAAATAATAATAATTAAACTACCAAGGAAAGATTTATTGATCCTATATTGTTTTCTACTTTACTTAATTTCTGTTTTAAGCTGGATTGCATTTTTTTGTATTCTGTTAAATCCAAATTGCTTTCAAAAAGCAGAGATTTAAAAAAGCGGTTCCCCATTTAATCCTAAATTATGTTTGTTCACTGTGGCTAAATCCAAACAAATACTTTAGTTCGGCAAGCATGTATTTACTGTTATAAAAGAAAAAATAACACTAAATATATTGTTATAACTTTTTATTTATCAACGAATTCTGGAGGGGAAAAAAATATTTCCACAAAATAAAGCTATATATGAATTGTTTTCAACTTTAATAACATGACATGTTTCCTACAAACAAGAAATATTGATAACATATTTTAAAAGATATTAACATATAGCGTTTCAAAATATATCTCTTTATTGTTTGTTTGTTTTTTGCTCAAATAAAACAACATTGATAAGCAGAAAATAAATATAAACAACAAAAACAAAACAAAACAAAACAAAACAAAACAAAATAAAAAAAAATAAAAAAAATAAAACAAAACAAATAAAATAAAATAAAAAAGTAAATGTCCAGAATTCTGGAAAAATAAACAAACAAACAAAACTTTGATAAAACACCAAGAAATATTGATAGCAAATTTAAAATATATTAACTTAGCTTTTGATCGTGTTTGACAATACTGTATAACTGTTTACTGTATTTTTGCTCAAATTAAAACAATATTTATGAACAGAACTGACCCACATTCATTCATTCATTCGTTCATTCATTTTCTTTTCGGCTTAGTCCCTTTATTAATCTGGGGTCGCCACAGCAGAATGAACCGCTAACTTATCCAGCATATGTTTTACGCAGCGGATGCCCTTCCAGCTGCAACCCATCACTGGGAAACACCCATACACTCTCATTCACACACATACATTACAGACAATTTAGCTTACCCAATTCACCTTTAGCACGTGTTTGGACTGTGAGGGAAACCGGAGCACCCGGAGGAAACCCACGTGAACACGGGGAGAACATGCAAACTCCACACAGAAATGCCAACTGACCCAGCTGAGGCTCGAACCAGTGACCTTCTTGCTGTGAGGCGATAGCGCTACCCACTGCGCCACCGCGCAACACGCCGCCCAAGTGACTCACAAAATAAATAATTAAATTAAATTAAATTAAATTGAAAATCTTTTGAGTTTTATGTTTAAGTGTTCTTATATTGGTCATTGGCCACACGCACACACACACACACACACACACACACACACACGCACACACACACGCACACACACACACACTCACAGATGCAAAAAGCAGCTAAACATTATCATAAAAGCTCACATCTTGCTTGCATTTATGAGGAAGAAGCATCACAGCATGTGAGTTATACATCAACTTTTTTATGTTGCTTTCATGGTTTTCTGTCCTTTTTGGAGCTTGACAGACATGGTCACTAAGAACCATCATTTCATGGAAAGAAAGACCCAAAAGTGCCCACTTTTATCTTTCATGGAAAAAAAATAACACCATGAAACAACATGGGGTGAGTAAATAACAGAGCAAAAAAGGCTTTCTTTTTTGAAGAGTGAACATTTTATATAAAAAGAAAAAGGCAAGAAAAAAAAATCATATTAATAAACCCCTAGTCTTAATTAAAAGACATCTTCAATGGCGGTATAAATTAATTGACTCCAGGGATCTCCAAAAAGATATGGAAATGGCTGAAGGAGTCAGTCACGCCTGCCTCATTATCAGCTAGCAATAGGCGCTGTAGTTCTGCTTCTGAGAGTTGCGACGTGCCGGACTTTTATACGAGTAAATTGGTACAAGCAACAAGCCTGTTTTGAAGCTCTTTAATCATCTGTGAATCAATTGTCTGCTGATCCATAACCTCTGAAACAAAGGCATCGTGGCAAGTGTTTTAAAGCACCAGCAGAGTAAACTGCAGCAGAAGTTCTTTTTAGTGATCTTCGCTGGAACAACAACATCTTCTGCTACTCATACTTGCGTTTTGGAAAACAAATATACTGTACATATTTTATGTAGGGGCGGCGCGATGGCGCAGTGGGTAGCAAGAAGGTCGCTGGTTCGAGCCTTGGCTGGGTCAGCTGGCATTTCTGTGTGGAGTTTGCATGTTCTCCCCGTGTTCGGGTCTACCGGTTCCCCCACAGTCCAAACACGTGCGCTAGGTGAATTGGGTAAGCTAAATTGTCCGTAGTGTATGTGTGTGAATGAGTGTGTATGGATGTTTCCCAGTGATGAGTTGCAGCTGGAAGGGCATCCGCTGCATAAAACATATGGTGGATAAGTTGGCGGTTCATTCTGCTGTTTTGACCCCAGATAAATAAAGGGACTAAGCCTTTGAATGAATGAATATTTTATGTAGGGCTGCACGGTGGTTAGCACTGTCGCCTCACAGCAAGAAGGTCGCTGGTTCGGGTCCCGGCTGGGCCAGTTGGCATTTCTGTGTGGAGTTTGCATGTTCTCCCCGTGTTGGCTTGGGTTTTCTCCAGGTGCTCCTGTTTCCCCCACAGTCCAAACACATGCGCTATAGGTGAATTGAATAGGCTGGATTGGACGTAGCAAACCGGAGCGTCCGGAGGAAACCCACGCGAACACGGGGAGAACATGCAAACTCCACACAGAAACGCCAACTGACACAGACCAGGCTCGAACCAGCGACCTTCTTACTGTGAGGCGATCGTGCTACCCACTGCACCACCGTGATGCCCCATTTTTCACAGTATTTCCTACAATTCTGGAGAAAGTTTTATTTTTTTTTTTTCGGCTAGAATAAAAGCAGTTTTTTAATTTTTTAAAACCATTTTGAAGTCAATATTATTATCCCCCTTAAGCAATATTTTTTTTTTCTTCGATTGTCCACAGAACAAACCATCATTATACAATGACTTGCCTAATTAACCTAATGAACCTAGTTAAGTCTTTAAATGTCACTTTAAGCCGAATACTAGTATCTTGAAAAACATCTAGTAAAATATGATGTACTGTCATCATGGCAAAGATAAAAGAAATCTGTTATTAGAAATGAGTTATTAAAACTATTATGTTTATAAATGTGTTGAAAAAATCTTCTCTCCGTTAAACAGAAGTTGGGGAGAAAAATATAAAATAATTAAAATTGAATAGGATGGCTAATAATACTTCAACTGTATAATTTTTAAGCATTAGCCATATAAATTGATTTAAATTAGTGAACATGTACTCCTTTTTTACAATAACATGCCTGAAATATAAATACAATAAAAAATAAATAAATAAAACCATATCTTGATACTGGAATAGCAAAAGGTCCATTTTGATACTCTGCTGTAGTAATCAACCACATAGGAACAGCCCAGAATACCATAGCAACCACAAAGCAACTTCTTAGCAACTGCTTTAAACATCCATCCATCCATTTTCTTGTCGGCTTAGTCCCTTTATTAATCTGGGGTCGCCACAGCAGAATGAACTGCCAACTTATCCAGCATATGTTTTACGCAGCGGATGCCCTTCCAGCTGCAACCCATCACTGGGAAACATCCATACACACTCATTCACACACATACACTACGGACAATTTAGCTTACCCAATTCACCTATACCGCATGTGTTTGGACTTGTGGGGGAAACCGGAGCACCCGGAGGAAACCCACGCGAACACGGGGAGAACATGCAAACTCCACACAGAAATGCCATCTGACCCAGCCGAGGATCGAACCAGCGACTTTCTTGCTGTGAGGCGATTGTGCTACCCACTGCGCCACCGCGTCACCCATCTGCTTTAAACACCTTAACATTATGTCTACCAGCTTTGCATGACTCAGTTTTGTCAGAAGTCTGGTTTATGATTTCATAACACTTTTCCTGCAAAGCAATTTT
>CAIGQV010016298.1:8046438-8049565 GCA_903798115.1 Danio jaintianensis
CTCAGAAATATACATTATAAACACAACCCAGTCTCATTCTGAAAACGTACCCCTATATACATTTCTGGAGAGCGCCAAATACGTCCCAGGATATATGTTTTTTTGCAGTTTTTGTTTTCGCGAATCCACCAGAGGCCGCTGTGAACGCTTTTAGATTTCTCTCGCGAGTGCCATTCGCGCCTGCTGTTCTTGCGTAAATCCACCAGAGGCCGCTGTTGACTGACTGACTGATCGACTGACCCACCCTCCTCCTTCCCTAAACCCAACCGATAGTGTTTTCAAAAGCACCGATTAACCCACCCACTTCCCTAAACCCAACCGACAGTTTTAAAAAGCAATCCAGAAAAAGAAAAGCCCCATGATTTTTACCACATTTCAGATTTTGCCACATTCTCACCCTGTTATTTACTTGTTTATTTAATTTTTTGGCTTTTGTTTTTGTGTCACCTGCTATCTGGAACCGTATTTTGCCAGACTCAAACCCTGTCGTCATGGCCAACTCTGCGACTCAAGTCTGCTAACGTATGCAGCGAGCCACTGGACAAACTGGTAACCGTGGGAAAGCTGTCCATATGGTAAGTGGTCAACTGGTAAGCACGAAAAGGAACGGCGTCATACCGCCCCGTAACGTTAGTTTTAAAGACGAAATGCAGCCATACATTCCTCTGGCTGCATAATTTGTGATCTCCAGAAATGTATATATAGGGGTACATTTTTAGAATGAGCCTATGTTGCAACAACAACATGTTGCAGGTATTATGTTAGACCCTTATTTCACAGCTTTTCAGTGATGGTTTCTGAGTTGACGTTTCTTTACAATAATACATTATAGTAACTGTATAAATCAAAGTAAATATTAATTATTACAATATATAATAACAACAACAACAACTATACTACTACTACTAATAATAATAATGATAATAATAACAATAACAACAACAATAATAATAATAATCATAACAATAATAAAAATAGGGGCGGCGCGGTGGCGCAGTGCATAGCACTGTCGCCTCACAGCAAGAAACTCGCTGGCTTGGGCATTTCAGTGTGGAGTTTGTATGTTCCCCCCTGTTCGCGTGGGTTTCCTCCGGGTGCTTTGGTTTGGGTAAGCTAAATTGTCCTCAGTGTATGTGTGTGAATGACAGTGTATGGGTGTTTCCCAGTGATGGGTTGTGGCTGGAAGGGCATCCACTACGTAAAACATATGCTGGATAAGTTGGCGGTTCATTCCGCTGTGGCTACCCCTGATTAATAAAGGGACTAAGCCGAAAAGAAAATGAATTAATGAATGAATAATAATTATAATAATAATTATAATAATAATAATAATAATAATAATCAGTAAGAAAATATTGCCCTTAACGGAAAAGTTTATTTCACTGTAAAAAATGACATGATCTATTAGTCATGACAACATATGTTTTTAGTTAATTGTAGCTTATTAAACTATAAGTTAATCATGTTCTTACTTAATTTTAGAAGTGTATTCAAGCTGTTTTAAGTCAGTTTATTATAATATGAGTTCAAATGACTCATAATATTAATTTGATTCAACTTAAAAATTTAAGGCAACAAATATTTTTTTACAGTATATATAAGTTTTCTTTATATTTGATATGTTTTATGTGTATTTGTAGTTAGTTTACTCTCTGTAAGCTCTTTCTGATGCTGTGAGGCTGTGCTGAAAACTCAGTCATCCTGAACAGACTGTTTAGACATAAACGGTGTGATGCTGATATAAACACGGTGGTCAAGCCAGGTGGTCTGCGTGTCACTAATTAAGTGCCGATCGCAGGCCATAATTCACTTTCAGCACATCCAAAAAAAAGCACCCTTTAAAGCAGCAGACTGTTTTGCGTGACACTGGAACTGTTTACTTGTGCAGAAACACACTGTTGATAGCTTCATCTCAAAAGAGCTTTATTTCTGCAGATAAAGAGCAGGCGGTGGGTAATTGTAGATTAAAAACATGAATAATTAAAGAATGCTTCTTGCAACATTTTCCATGGCATCTAATCAGCGATCTGTTTCTGGATCTCTCTCTCTCTCTCTCTGTAAATTAACTTGTAAATCAAAATAAATATTAATTATAATAATATGATTATTATAATTATAATTATAATTATAATAATTATTATTATTATTATTATATTTTAACTAATATTCTTGCTTCAAATTGACTGAAGACATTACATTTTAATATGATTTAAAAGATAGCACAACATGTAAAAATTTTTTTTTTTAATTTAAATGTATTATTATTATTATTATTATTATTATTTATTTATTATTTTATTTTTATTTTTTATTTTTTTATTGTTTGGTCTAAACTTGACATCAAAATAAAAAAAAATAATATAATGAAGTATAAAGTATAATATATATAATGAATAATGTCTGTAATATAATATGTACACTACCGGTCAAAAGTTTGGGGTCAGTACGTTTTTTAAAATGAGCTTATCCTGCTCACCAAGGCTGCATACAAATTGTAAAATTGTGAAATGTTCTTGCACTATAAAATAACTGTTCAAAAGTAGTTTATAATTTAATTTCATAACTTATTCCAGGGGCTGCACGGTGGCGCAGTGGGTAGCACGTTCGCCTCACAGCAAGAAGGTCGCTGGTTCGAGCCTCGGCTGAGTCAGTTGGCGTTTCTGTGTGGAGTTCTTTAATAAAGGGACTACGCCGAAAAGAAAATGAATGAATGAATGAACTTATTCCAGTGATTTTAAAGATGAATTTTCAGCTTTATTACTCCAGTCTTCAGAGTTACATGATCCTTCATAAATCACTCTAATATTATTAATAATAATAATAATAATAATAATAATTATTATTATTATTATTATTATTATTATTATTCATTCATTCATTCATTCATTTTCTTTTCGGCTTAGTCCCTTTATTAATCTGGGGTCGCCACAGCGGAATGAACCGCCAACTTATCCAGCATATGTTTTACGCAGCGGATGCCCTTCCAGCTGCAACCCATCACTGGGAAACATTCATACACACTCATTCACACACATACACTACGGACAATTTTAGCTTACCCAATTCACCTATACCGCATGTCTTTGGACTTGTGGGGGAAACCGGAGCACCCGGAGGAAACCCACGT
>CAIGQV010016298.1:8082277-8103099 GCA_903798115.1 Danio jaintianensis
GCCATCTTGTGACTGAATAATGCGCAGGTTAGTGTATATTCCATCCAGCTGTTTTCGTTTCTGTCAGCTTTGCATTTAATTAAAGCATTGATTAACTATTACAGCTCAATGTTTTGATTTTTAAGTTTTGTGGCAAGTAGTAGTTTATTAAATGGGATAAAATACATCCAGCAAGGTTGTTTTCACTAAATAAATCCCCTCAGTCTTATACAACAGTTTTCCACTTCAGCACACTTGAGTCGACAAATGACAGCCATAACAAACAAGTGCATCTGTACAGACCCCTCCCCCGCAGAATCACGTGGCTACACTCAAAAAAATGATTACTACTGCTTGTTCAAACTACCTGTTTAAAATGAGCTGAAACAACAAAATTCTTGTAATTTCTTTGGCCAGGTTATTTTTTAAGTTCAGTCCACTTTGTAAACCATTAGGTTAACTTAAGCATTTTGTGTTGGGACAACATGAAGGAATTGTGTTGGTCCAACTACCTGGTTAGGGGAATTGTAGTTTGCAGCATGCTTTGCATGGGATTGAATTAAGAGAGGGAGATGTTGACAACAACTTAATCTTAGGTGTTTAAAGTTAATAGAAAGACTTGTTAGAGTTGCTTTGGGTGTTGGCAGCTTAATTAGCAAAAATGCAGATTGTTGCTTTGCTCAGTGAGCAATAATTGTCCTAAAATGAGTTCTGAAATCTGTCTCAATCAACTGTGTATGTAACTCATTAAAATATGCTTAAAAATGGCTCTTTTAGTTCATGTAGGATAACTTCAAATAAAACTAAGAGACTTCGAAATGTATGAGCCATAATATACATGCATGATATTAGCAGACCTTTGAGTTTAAGTTAAATAAAAATACAAATGTATTTAAACTTTTATTTGATAAAATCATGTTGGACCAACTCAATTGCATTTAATTGTGTAAATAGTTTTTTTTTTTTTTTTTGATGCTAAACAAATTTATTGGATGGAAATCCTGCCCTAGGATCCAGTTATTTTTTTGAGTGTAGAGACTGGAAATTGTCTATTTCGATTATAAGGCAGGACTTCTTTTGTTGTGGAGGTCATACTGAGCGTTACACTTTTCCCCATTTATAGTAATGCGGTTGAACCGACTTTGTATATTTGTAGTCTTTGGTATCGGTCTTGTTGTCTGGTGTACACACAAAACTGGGGTGCAAATACCAGCCTGATCTCACGAGGAAACTTAAATATTTTACGTTTTGTCAGTTTAGTGGCTAATTCGTATGAATTCGTACGAGTTCAGTCATACGAAAATGTACAATTTTAAAAAGGAGGCGTGGCACCCAACCCCGCCCCTAAACGCAACCGTCATTGGGGAATAAGCAAATCATACTAAATTGTAAGAATGAGATTGTACTAATTCATACGAATTAGCCACTCAATCAAAAAGTTACGAATTACCGTGAGATAGCATTGCAAATAGCGTACGCCACTTCCCACGCAAAATTTGTGATCTATAAAAAACAAACTTGACGCAAGAATATGCACAGCTGTAAATAAACATATTTAACTTAAATATTGACTTAATTGTACCACTTTAAATCATATGAGGCATAATTATTAATAAATAAAGTACAATTTATTCTGGTGTACATCCACTTTTAGGAAGGTTTCTACACAAATAGTATAAATCAGAGTGCCGGTCATCTGTCATCAGCCGAGGAGAGTTAAACCGCTGTGTTTGGCCAGTGGTGGTCAGTGTCCAGTCTCCTCAGGACAGATGTGCTTGAGTTTGACCGATGATGTCCAGCATGATGTGCTGTCGCAGTCAGACGCCAGCTTGTCAATGATGGCTAAAAAATGTGACAGGAAGAACTTAATATGTGCCGGTGGCAAGATACGCAACACTTGAAGACAAACCGCGGTGCCAAATAAGAGGAAAAAAAAAACATTACGTACATAATGGCAGACTGTTTGTCGTGATTTAGGTCAGAAAGGGGAGAAAAAAAAAAAAAATGAATACAGAGCTCTTGGGTTGAAGTGAAACCCCCATCAGTCTAACCGTAGGAAAGAAACATCACAAAGATTTATTTAGTATCTCTGGTTGCTTCTAGACATAAGGAGTTGGTTTGAAAACTCATCCAGGGTTTGTCCATTACATTTTTTGTTACTAGGGTGGTCTGGGTGGGTGGTTGCTAAGATATTACTATGATGTAAGTGCAGTTTATTTATAAACTAATTTCGAGAGGATCACGTGCTTATGATTGATCTCGGCTGGTCCCGCATCAGCTTCACATATCGCACCAATCAGATGAATACTAACTCATTATAAATAACCAGAGTTTTTACTTCAGTCATCTTCGTCTTGAAGAATCCCCCCTTCCACCCCTTCTCCTCCCCCGTCTCCTGATAGGCTACTGGTTCGACCCCTTACCGGGCCAGTCGGCGTTTTTAGTATTCATGTTCTCCCCGTGCTCGCGTGGGTTTTCCTCGGCTTCCCCGGTTTCCTCCCACCGTCCAAAGACATACCATAAGTAAATTGACTAATCCAAAGTGGCATCATAAGACAAACTTTTAGCCTGCTATATCTCTTAGCTATTCCTAGCACATTCACAAGCAGGGGAGTTCTCGAGACCTACCTGAGCTCAAACTCGCCCTTCAAACGGGAGGGAGCCCCGGGCTCGAGGATATTCTGAGTTCAGGGCACTCTCCCGGGACAGCATGCCAAACACGCTTTATTATCAATCATCTGCTAAGTGTGAACTCTTGAAAAAATATTCGTAAATTTACTTTTTTTTTTTTGTATTTTGTGATTCATGATTTTATTTAATTTATGCTTTTGCATTGCATTATGGGACCTTGATCTTTCTTCCAACAACTTTTAACCTTGGAAAAAGTTTTAAAAAGTGACTTTTATGAAGATTTTTAATAGTTTAAAGTGATATAGTGTGTGGGTGGGTGTTCTATATTACGCAAAAAAACCCTTACAATAAACTGCCAGTACATTTTCTGTTATTTCACAGACTTATTTCTCTATATATTATTTCTTATACATTATATCCTTTCAAACAACTAAAATGGCAATATAATTAATTTGTTAAACTGCAGAGTTGAATTTTCAACATCAAAAGTCGACAGAGCAGAGATCAACATCCCATAATGTAATTCACAACCGTAAGTAAATGGAAAACACTTGTGAATCGCAAATTACGGAAACTGTTAATTAACAGATTTTTTTTACAGCGTATGGTGATGTTTGTGGTTGCTAAAATATTGCTACTCTAGGCAGTTGATGGGGTGTTTCGTATTTTCTATGGTGAAAGCTAGGATAGTGTCTATAGAATAGTTGCTAAGCAGTTTCTTTGGTTTCTTTTTCTTATGCTACCTAATAAAAGTACATACTTTTGAGTGTGTAACAGAAGAGTATTCAAGCTTTGGGACATACTACTTCCTAATTAGGAGACCGCTATGTTGCCTAGTTACGTGCCTTGTCAATCATCTCGACACATCATCCTCATTTCTTTTATATTTAATTACCAACCTTACTGGAGATTCAGCTGTGCTAATCTGCCATTCGCCAGTCTTTCATGCAGAGAAATCTCCTCAGGTGTTTGGATAACTATGCATTCAGAAGTTAATGTCTAAACCCGTCTTTATAGAAGTTCACATTGTTGTTGCTGATGAAATATAACACAGAAAATGTGATTGCAATATTTACCAGTTGCTAGATATTCATTAATGATCATTCAAACACCTTTACCAAACCCTCGCTAAATGACTGTTGGTCTAACGTGTCCGCCATGTTTGTAGCTTATTTACACTTTTTTTCCCCCCTGCATTTGTAGTTCTAATCAAATTCACGTCCAATATATTGTGGGCAATATTAGCGGTAGAGTACAAACGGTTCTACACTTCGAATTTCTACTGCAATAGTGGACCATCCGGGACTAATTGACTACGTTTACATGGACATCAGTAATCGAATTATTTGCCTTTTTTTTTCAATTCAATTCATCTTTATTTCTATAGCACTTTTACAATGTAGATTGTGTCAAAGCAGCTTAACATAGAAGATTATAGTAAACTGAAACTGTGTCAGTCCAGTTTTCAGAGTTGAAGTTCAGTTTAGTTCAGTTCAGTGTGGTTTAATTTTCACTGCTGAAAGTCCAAACACTGAAGAGCAAATCCATCGATGTGCAGCTCCACAGGTCCTGAACCATGCAAGCCAGTGGCAACAGCGGTGAGGAACAAACTTCACCAATTGGCGAAAGTGAAGGAAAAAAAACCTAGAGAGAAACCAGGCTCAGTTGGGCACGACCATTTCTCCTATGGCCAAACGTCTTGTGCAGAGCTGCAGTCTAGGCGCCGAAGGCTGGAGAACGCTGGACGTCCATCGTGGAGAAGCTGCAGGTGGGAGAGGTCACCGGCTGGTGTAGAGGCTGGCCCTTCAGGTTAATGCGAAGACTCGTCTGTCACTGGGGTCTTACAGGAATCAGTCTCATGTTCTCCACTCCTCCATGATCACCACAGCAGCTGCTCAGAATACGGCCTGGTCCAGGATTATGGAAACCTCGGGAATAAAAAAAAGACTAACATAAGCGCAGATGCCGTTCAAATTATAATGTCTTTTGGGAAGTGTTCCCGGCTCCGGTTGCCCTAAATAATGCAGACTAACAATCCTTTAAAGGATTTGTATTTTAAAAGCATTTGTGTTTTATGTGTTTGCTAATGCAAAGAGATGTGTCTTTAATCTAGTTTTAAACTGACAGAGTGTGTCTGCTTCCTGAACTGTGCTGAGAAGGTTGTTCCAGAGTTTAGGTGCCAGATATGAGAAAGATCTACCGCCTACAGTTGATTTAGATATTCTGGGAATAATCAATTGTTCAGAATTAATTGAGCGTAGTGGACGTGAGGGGCTATAATACACATAATATACTATAATAGGTAGTCAATAAAATTTTTTAATTTATACAATATTTATTAAGGAGCCAATGCAATGATGAAAGAACTGGAGTAATATGATCATATTTCTTTGTTCTAGAAAGCACTCTAGCAGCTGCATTTTGAACCAGCTGAAGTTTGTTAAATAGACCAATAGGGCAACCACCTTTAGACCAATAGTCTAACCGAGAGGTCATGAAAGCATGAATAAGCTTTTCCGCATCAGACATTGATAGCATATGTCGAAGTTTGGCAACATTTTTAAGATGAAAGAATTGAAATCTGGCCTTCAAACCACAGGTTGCTATCAAAAATCACCCCCACATTTTTGACTGAAGATGAGGACTGAACTACGAATCCATCAAGGGTTAGACAGTGTTCTAAGTTTTTTCGTGTGAGGTTTTTGGGTCCAATAAGCAAGACCTCAGTTTTATCTGAATTTAATAATAAAAAGTTATTAGTCATCCAATTTTTTATATCAGCTATACAATCTGTTAATTTCGTAAATTCATACATATTATCAGGTTGAGAGGAGATATAAAGTTGTGTATTATCAGCATAACAGTGTAAGCTAACTCCATGCTTTTTAATGATATCACCTAGCGGTAGCATATATAGTATGAAAAGTAAGGGACCAAGAACTGAGCCTTGTGGTACCCCACAGTGTACTTTTGATCTGTATGATGCTTCTTCATTAACTGATACAAATTGATAACGTTCAGATAGATAAGACCTGAACCAGGCCAATGCAGTTCCTGTAATACCAACATAATTTTCAAGCCTATGAAGGAGAATATTATGATCGATTGTATCAAATGCAGCACTGAGTGCCAATAACACTAAGAGAGAAATACAACCACGATCGGACGACAGAAGGAGGTCATTTGTAACTCTTAGGAGTGCTGTTTCTGTGCTATGAAATGCTCTAAATCCAGATTGAAATTTTTCATAAATATTGTTTCTTTGCAGGAAGGAACATAGTTGAGCAGATACCACTTTTTCTAGTATCTTTGATAGAAAAGGCAGGTTTGAAATGGGTCTATAATTTACTAATTCTTTGGGATCAAGCTGTGTTTTTTTTAATAAGAGGCTTAATGACAGCTAGTTTAAAAGTTTTAGGAACATATCCTAAAAGTAGGGATGAATTCAAAACGATAAGAACAGGTTCAGAAACGTCTGGAAACAATTGTTTTAATAATTTGGTATAGGATCTAGCATAGACGTTGTTGATTTGGACGAATTTATCAGTTTAGACAGTTCTTCCTCACCTACTGCTAAAAAAAAGTTTGAAGTTTATCTATTAACGGTATACAATGGTCTAATTGGGACGAAGCTGTAGGAGGCAGATTGATGGTCATTACTGCTGTGTTGAGAAATGCATGTTGATGCTTTATTTTTAGTTAGATTGGCTACTGTGTTAAACAGGACCCTAGGGTTGTGTTTATTTTCTTCTATTAAAGTTGAAAAATAAGCAGATCTGGCAGACTTTAAAGCTTTTCTAAAGTTAAGTATACTTTCTTTTCAGGCCAGACGAAAAACCTCTAGTTTTGATTTCTTCTGTCTACGTTCCATTTTCCGGGCTGCTTTCTTTAAGGCACGTGTGTGCTCATTGTGCCATGGCGTCAGATTTTTTTCCCTAATCTTTTTTAAGTGTAACGGAGCAACTATGTATAACATGCTAGAAAGGCCTTAATCTGAGTAAGACAATAATATGATTAAGGTGTTTACATGAGTTGCTTTTTGAATGTTTCTTTCATGATCCCATTTTACATGTTATAGCACATAATTCGATTAATGTCATTGTGTCACCACACTATTCACATTTCCTCCGGAGTTTCATGTAATTTCCATCCACAATCTCGCCCCTCCATATTTGTCTGCCCTCATTCACATTGCTGCTCCCTCTCGCACCCTGAGATCTTCTTCCTCCCTCCACTTGTCTGTTCCCTCTGCTCATCTATCGTCCATGGGCAGCAGAGCATTCAGCCACTCTGCTCCCCGGCTTTGGAACTCACTACCACCTGCCATCAGAAACATTGACTCCCTTACATTATTCAAAACAAGACTCAAAACTCACTTATTTGAGGTGGCTTTTAATACTTAATTGTATCTCCACTATTGTTGTGTATACTGTCATATTATTTCTCTTGTTGTTTTATTGCTCTTGTTTTATTGTACAGTGTCCTTGAGTTGCCAGAAAGGCGCCTTCAAATAAAATGTATTATTATTATTATTATTTTGGGTGTTTCATTTTTAATTTGTCGACTTTAACTGCAGTTTGGCACTTTCACTTTCAGCCAGGAACATTTCATGCATGCCCCCGTGACAACAGTGGTATTGGATGCGACTATGAACTGCTGGAAGAGTGTTGTCTTAATGGAATTTGATACCACACGACGTATGGGGAAAAAACCTCCGCATTTCACGATGGAAGTGTCTGTGGTCCTTCACTGACTCGGTAGGTGCAGAGAATAGTGTCAAACAGGCGTGTGTATAGACTATCCTGTCGCAAAATGTGGCGCAAATCCCAAACAACGGTAATTGCGGTGTTTACATGTCTGTACTGCACTTCAATAATGCGACTAAAATCAGCATACTCCACGTCTTAATCCGATTTCTGTTTAGTTCGATTATGACCTTAATCAGATTAAATTAATCAAAAATCGCTGTTTACATGGTAGACTCTTAATCAGAGTATTGTCTTAATCGTAATAAAATCTGATTATTGGTGTCCATGTAAACATACTCAATGACATAGGCTGCGGAAAAAATCACCCACTACTCAACTGCGTACTACATTTATTTTAGAATTTACTACGCGACCATTAGAAATGTGCTTTCTATATAGTGTAAATGTGTATGAATGAATGGAATTCGGATGTACTACATCTGCATTTGTCTTTATAACGTGACCTACCTGTGTCAGTTGCGTCGCTTCACTCGCATTCATGAATTCTCTCGCATTGCATCATGGAATAGCGTAGCGTCCATCGAATGCGCACCTCGGAATCTGTTTTTTGAATACTATGAACAGATGTGGCCATTAAAAATGCACGTTTTTTACTGCAGCTCACCTCATTTCGTGTTGCGGCTTGCCACGGCATGCTGTCAAACTCTCCTTGGAATTTAAATAAATGTGTTGTTCTTCACAGAACATCCACCAGGTGGTGCATTGAACAACAAACTCCACTGTACAGATAACATCAAGGTTATCTAATTATTCTGTTGCTCCAAACTTTAAACCTTGTTTTAAAATATGCAGGTTTACATTTAAACCATTATTTTGATCATGTATTTATTTTATATTTAAGACAGATAAACTTTAAGATATATATATAAGAGGATAACTGTACTGTAACTGTATTTCCTGTACTACTCATCTCACATACTGTTTTTAACATACTAGTATGGAAGTATGCGCTTTCAGATGCAGCCATACTTTTTCAACATATTACCAGTGTTGAAACTTACTGTTTACCAGTACTACTTAGGACTATTTAGTATGTGAATTAGGATGCAGCATTGGTGTTTTTTTTTGGTTGCTAGGTATCATTTGAATTTGACCAAATCCAATTCTGCTTAACAGGGTGTTCTTAAAGTCCCAATGAACCGGAAGCTGCGACCGTTTTTTTTTTTTTTTTTCGTTTCGTATTGTGACGCAGTTCCTATAGAAACAGAATATTAAATGAGAAAACAGTGGGCATGGCTCGTTTTTACTACTGCGAGCTGATCGGATGTAGTAAAGTAGGCATTTTATTCAGGAAGATCGGGAAAAGGGTCTTATAAGAGTTATTACTAACAGACACTTCCTCCTCACCATGTCTGTTTGTTGTCAAAACTGACAGTTATAGGGGTGTGGTTAAGTATGTTAGTCTCGCCCAATACCTCAGACATAGGTAATCTGACAATTTAACGAATTTTTCCTCATGAAATGCACAGATGAGTTGTGCACGACAAAACTAGCAATGTGAGCAAACAAAATCATTTGGTTAGTTTTGATTTCATTTGCATATTAATTTGATCACAAATCAAAGATTCTCAAATGCAACACCGTGTTTTTGAGCAATTAAAAGAAGCACTAAGCCAAAAAAAAATAATGTTCCAAATATGTAAAAAGAATATGTAGCTAGCAAGTGCAGAATGAAAAAGAATTGCTCATAGTCACCATGAAGTGTTCGATAAACATAACATGATTCACGCCGGTGTTGTTAAATGTCAGTAGCAAACACTGATGATATCAGACGTGAAAAATATGCAGAATGTTGAAATTATGCATATCTCTTTCCAAGTTCAGATGGTCTGTTTAAAAAGATAAATAAGAAAAAACAAACACGTCCTAGAGATACAGGGTCCTTAGATGAAGTCCATTAAATTATAGTTTCTTTGCCATCTGGCGGAGACTTGGCTACAGAAACTGCTGAAAAAAATATCAAACTTCCTGGAGAGAAGAAAGCAGGAATCAAAAGCAACGTTTCATAAAGTAGACTGAAAAATTAAAAAGCACCATGAATCCTTAGAGCAAATTACATCTCGTTCCTGCATACAGTTTTACTGCAGCTCGTGAGGTGTGATTTAGTACACAGACACACCGAGTGTCTGTGTGTCACTGTATTGAGTATTTCCTTTAATAATGGCAATAAATTATACAGTGGTTATTGGAGTTGAGAGTTATTACACACTTTATCATCGTAAAAATATTATTTATGCAGGGAAAGCGTCACGTTTTCTTTCAAAAGCTAATTAATCGACACAGAAAATGTTACCTGTCGCTATGCCATCTGAATAAAGCAGATTTGTATTTTGGCAACTCCATAAAAGTCTGAATTACAAAAGTTTGTGTTGTTAAGGTATATAGTATACAACATTTCTGAGGAAAAACCAACTGTTCGAAGTCCTGGTTAAGTACGTTTTTGGTCTTTTTTTTGTTTGTTTTTTTTGTTTTGTTTTGTTTTGTTGTATTTTGTTATTTTTAGTTTTTGTTTTGTTTTGTTTTGGTCTTTTTAGTTTAGTTAAGTTTTTTTGTTTTGTGTTTTGTTATTTTTAGTTTAGTTTTGTTTTGTTTTGTTGTGACAATTATATTTATATAGCACAATTTTTTCAACATTCATCGTTGGTCAATGTGCTTGCCAACAAATCAACAGAACGCAGACAGAAAACCACAAACAAATAGTTTTTGGGTCGTTTTTTTTGTTTAGTTTTGTTTTGTTTGGTCATTTTGGCTTTTTGTTTTGTTTTGTTTTGTTGTGACAAATATATTTATATAGCACCATTTTTACAACATTCGTCATTGGTCAATGTGCTTTCCAACAAATCAACAAAACACAGACAGAAAACCACAAACAAATAGTTTTTGGTCTTTTTTTTTAGTTCAGTTTTGTTTTGTTTGGTCGTTTTGGGAGTTTTGTTTTGTTTTGTATTGTCATTTTTGGTGTTTTTTTTTAAATTGTTGTTTTGTTGTGTCATTTTTGGTGTTTTGTTTTGTTTTGTTGTGACAATTATTTTTATATAGCACATTTTTACAACATTCGTTGGTCAATGTGCTTTCCAACAAATCAACAGAACACACAGACAACCACAAACAAATAGTTGTTTGGTCTTTTTTAGTTTAGTTTAGTTTTGTTTGGTCATTTCGGGTGTTTTGTTTTTTGTGTTGTGTTGTGTTTTGTTCGGTCATTTTCTGTGTTTTGTGTTTATTTTTGTTTTTTTTGTTTTGTTGTGACAATTATGTTTATATAGCACATTTTCTACAACATTCGTTGGTCAGTGTACTTTCCAACAAATCAACAGAACGCAGACAGACAACCACAAACAGACTAAGAATAATGATTATACCTCGTAACAGCCAAATGCCTTTGAGAACAAACAAAAAAAAAGTCTTAAAGCTAGTCTTAGAGCTGAAGATGGAAGATGCTTGTTTTATTGACTGTGGTTGTAAAGTCTGGGGGCCGCAATGCAGAAAGCACAATCTCCCCTACATTTAAGTCTTGATTTAGGGATGCACAGCAGATCCTGATTGGAGGACCGAAGGGATCTGCTAGGCTTTTACAGTGTCAGTAGTTCACAGAGGTACAAAAAATAAAAAAGTACAATTTTAAACTCCGCTCTAAAATGAACAGACAGCCAGTGTAAAGACTGTTAAACTGTATAGTCACCAATGTTGTTTTGGTTGTTTTGTTTTGTTTTGTTTTGTTTTGTTTTGTTTTGTTTTGTCAACCAAATCTCAGCTAATGCTGTGATGGAACCTGATGTTTCCACATCACTATATTAAATCCTACAATTAACAAAAAGAGCCAGGATATTTAAATTAGTTTACTGTTTATTCACCTATTAGACAGCACCAGGACGCCCGCATACTAAAACATTATTAGATATAATAAGGAACATTAAATAAATTAAATGCAATACAATTAACTAATCAACATAACTTGTGCATATTAGACAGCAGTAACAGAATAAGTTAAATTTGTCTACAGACTTATAAAAAAATGGTGAAATCTCTAAAATGAACAAGCGAATGAGACTTTGTAAAATCAAAACGCAATGCTTCTTGCGATTATTGAAAGGGAGGTTCAATATAGTGAACTTGTATTCATGCTTAACTCAAACAGCATACACCAAATGATTGATCTTAGGATTTACTAAATACCAATGAAGCTCTCATGTACAGCTTTTAAAACATAACACTGTATTAGTTTAATATACATGCATATCGAACCCAAAAGACCCATACTGAACTTTGTAGGTGCCAGAATTGTTAAAACCCCTACTAATGTTTTCCAGCAGCTTCATGCTCCTCACGTGGCTGTGCAGATCTTTCACCCATGAGAAAAGTATGCATAGCAGAATCAGTATGTGCAAAGCAGGCCTCATCATTCATTTATATATGAATAGATTCCCATTTTATTAACAGTAGCATTCATATTCCTCGCCAGATTCTCATAAAATGAGATAAGCCGTCTATTATTGAAAACTTCAGCCCTGTATATATGATCTGAAACACAGTGGAATGCAGTCACGCAGGATTGCGTCACATGTGGTTTGTTTTTCCCATCATCAACCATTCAAGTTGTTACCCTAACATGTTGTTGCATGTCATGAATGTAACGTCATTGGCTTATAGTCACCGATGCGTGGCATTTCTGCTTTTTTCGGAGTCGGTTAAAGAGCACGCCTTGAGGGATTTGATCTCCGCATTGTTAAGCGACTACAATGCGAGTTGCACACCGTTCGCCTGTCAGTGTGATTGGAAAGACTTCACAGAGGAGAAAGAAGAAAATGACACTGATATTCATTTTCATTTGCATATTGCGAGCCTCTGATAACAGAAACCTGCATTTCCCCTCCAGCTGTAAAGCAAGCGAGCCAAACTTTAAATGAATTGGCTGATGATATGGAAGAGTTTGCCACGTCTTCCACGTTTTTAGTTATTCCAGGTTTAGCGGATGTCAACATTAGTTCCACATTGGGGTTTTTCTTCTCGTTTTTTTTAACGCAGAAGGAGGGCGGTCAGTGCACAGGGGCCAGGAGCAATCCTGGAGCGGACATGAATTAAGTGACTTGCTTAAGGGAGAAGCAGCCGTCGTGAGAGGAATTGCCTCCAGCGGGATTTGCATTCCCTGGGCATTCCCAATTAAAGTGCATTTCTTAAGCCGTGCATGCCAGGCTGATGGCAGTTACTGCTGTTACATCAGATATAATGCATGATACGGCCTCCTAGAATACAGATAAAATGACAATTATTGGCTCTGAAATACAGTTGAGTTATCCTCCTTATTAGCCCCCTCTGTACTTTTCTTCCCCAAAATTCTGTTTAACGAAAAGTAGTTTTAATATCTAATTTCCAATAACATGATTAAAGTACATAATATTTTGCTAGATATTTTTCAAGATACTAGTGTTCAGCTTAAAGTGACATGTAAAGGCTTAACTAGGTTAATTAGAAAAGTTCGTAGACCAACTTTATGGTGGCTTGAGAAAGCCTAGCCTGAAAGTTTGAAGTAGTTTTAAAGTAATTGAAGTAGTTTTTAAGAAGTTTGAAACAGTTGGCGGGGTGACACTGTGGCTCAGTGGTTAGCACTGTCGCCTCACAGCAAGAAGGTCGCTGATTCGAGTCCCGGCTGGGCCAGTTGGCATTTCTGTGTGGAGTGTGCATGTTCTCCCCATGTTGGCGTGGGTTTCCTCCGGGTGCTCCAGTTTCCCCCACAGTCCAAACACATGCGCTATAGGAGAATTGAATAAGCTAAATTGGCCGTAGTGTATGTGTGTGAATGAATGTGTATGGATGTTTCCCAGTAATGGGTTGCAGCTGGAAGGGCATCCGCTGCGTAAAACACATGCTGGAATAGTTGGCGGTTCATTCCGCTGTGGTCACCTCTGATAAATAAGGGACTAAGCCGAAGGAAAATTAATGAATGAAACAGTTGGCATAGATAGATAACTACATATATGTTAGGATGTTTCTAGTATGGACTGGCATGTTTCTTTCTAGGCGGTTGCTAGGGTGTTCTGAGTGGTTTCTGAGGTGTTGCTAGGTGGTTGATATGCGGTTGCTAGGGTGTTCTTTAAAGGCTTAACTAGGTTAACTAATAATTTTTTTTCAGTAAATGTTTATTATCTATTATCTGATTTTTGTTCTGATAATTAGAATTATTTGTTAAAACTGCCTGATAAAATGGACATTATTTGATAAATGATTTTATTTTCTTGTGATTACTGGACGGGAGGTGTGCTTTATAAATTATATCCAGCATTGTATTATAAATTTTATGAGCAGAATAAAACTTTGTCCCAGTCAGCAGAATCCATATGGGCTAAAATAATGCTCTTGGGATGTAAAATTATATTTTTTACATTGGTTGTTAAGGTGTTGCTAGGCGGTTGCTAGGGTGTTCTGAGTGGTTGCTAAGGCGTTGCTAGGCGGTTGCTAGGGTGTTCTTTAAAGGCTTAACCAGGTTAATTAGGCAAGTCATTCTATAATACTAGTTTGTTCTGTAGACAATCGAAAAAAAAAAAAAATATTGACCTTAAAATAGTTTTTGAAAAACAATTCTATAGCCGAAATAAAACAAATAAGACTTTCTCCAGAAGAAAAAATATTATAGGAAATACTGTGAAAAAATCCTGAATCTGTTAAACATTATTTGGGGAAATATTTGAAAAGAAAAAAAATTCACAGGAGGGCGAATAACTTTGACTTCAACTGTACATGCCTTCGCTTGTTAATGGAAAGAGGCTGCAGCAAACACCACAACAACATCGCCTGAAAGGATATTAACATTTCACGCCCGCCTTATTATGAATGACCATTATCTTTACTTTTCTGTGATAGTCATGATATACTATATTTCCTCTTCTTTTTTTTAATAATGACAGTGAATCATCACTCCAGAAGCTCACCAACACAAGCGGCACAGAGACCGTGGGTGGTTTATAACCACAAGAAAAGACAAAGGTCCACATTTGCAAAGAAAACAAGAAGATATGGCCAAGTACTGTACATTTGCATTTCCTCCAGGAAATGGCAGCGCTTGCAAGGTGCCAAATGAATAGTGCTGGAGATTTAGGTTCGTTTAGGTTTCAGGCTTTCGCGTTTCTGAGCTCCTAAATAAAATGCTACGTGGAAATGTTTTGTTTTCTTTTGGCAGTAAGACTGCTATACAGGCAGCTGTAAATGATGGAATGTGTGTATACAGTAAATATATGCAAGGAATACATCACTCGGTATGCAAATAGATATTGGGTTTCCACAGTTGTGACTTTTTGAAAACATTCATTAGAGAGCCAAGTGTGTGTGTGTGTGCGTGTGTGTTTTTGTGTCTGCGTACTTGTTTTTACATCCTGGTGGGGACTTAAACCTGAATGCACACAGACTCATAGGGACTTGTGTCACCATGGGGACCAACATTGAGGTCTCCATGGGTAAACATGCTTATAAATCACACAGAATGATGTATTTTGGAAATGTAAAAATGCAGATTGTAGGGTTGGGTTTAGGAGTAGGGTTGGTGTAGGGGGAGAGAATATAAGTAGAAACAGGATTATGTCACCATTGGGATACATGTCACCATAGTGTGTGTGTAAGAATTAGGGCTGCACATATATCGTAGCATCAATATCGCAATGGGATCATTCGCAAAAGTCACATCGCAGGATCTGCAATGCTAACTCTGCATTATAATATATCATTTGCATGTGTTTTTGAGGCCTGTAAAACATTGGTAACATTAATAACGATTAATTTAATTGAGTTATTATTATAATTTTTTTATCATTCAATTACTGTACCTGAATACTGTTAACGTGGAAAGCAATAAAACACTGTTTGTTTCAATTGTATTTTTTTTTTTTTTTGTATTTATCTATTCTTTTAATTTGTTTATTAGATTTGATGCAGATGCACTCCCCTACAGAACCAAACCAATCAATCTAAAATGATCAATTCTTTTCAAAAAGAGATATTCAAGTCATCAAGTCAGTGAAATTGTATTCATATCTCAATATATATCGCAGTATAACTAAATATCACAATGTTAGATTTTTCCAATATTGTGCAGCCCTAGTAAGAATATATGGTTTGTGTATAGAAACATTATTACGATATAGGAATGCATGTGTGTGTGTGTGTGTGTGTGTGTGTGTGTGTGTGTGTGTGTGTGTGTGTGTGTGTGTGTGTGTGTGTGTGGTACAAATACACCTTGTACCAAACATATTGACTCTTTTAATTACCTCATGGAACCCAATTTGACACTTTTTATATATAATTTTGCATTTTTACATCCCAAGAGCATTATTTTAGCCCATATGGGTTCTGCTGACTAGGACAAAGTTTTATTCTGCTCATAAAATGTATAATACAATGCTGGATATAATTTATAAAGCACACCTCCCGTCCAGTAATCACAAGAAAATAATATCATTTATCAAATAATGTCCATTTTATCAGGCAACTTCAACTTCCTTCCTTCCTTCCTTCCTTCCTTCCTTCCTTCCTTCCTTTCTTTCTTTCTTTCTTTCTTTTGAAGTGCCAGTAAATCAGTTTTATATAAAATATTGGGATTTTTTTTCTTTTTTTTTTTTCTTTCTGAAGGATTACATAAGAGAGCATTTATTTAGGCTGTTGGTTAATATTGTGAAATAATGACAATATATGCTTGTTTAGTACAATGAGAGATATTAGGGAATCTGATATGTATTCAAACTTGCATTTAATTCACAGTAAGTACATTAAACTTACTTTTAACTTAGGCAGTTTCTGGTTGTTGTGGTTCTAACCTTCGACCACCACCTGTTCCTCAATGCACCAGCCCCTTTCGGCTCTCCCTGCAGGTGGTGAGCCTGCAGGAGGATGGTCCCATGTCGCTCCTTCGGGGTGAACCCGGCCGGATTCCGTGGGATAAAACCGGCCACCAGACACTCGCATACGAGCCTAAACCTCAGGCCTGGCTCCAGGGTGGGGCCCCGGCTGCGCCATGCCGGGCAACGTCACGGCCCTCAATGATTTTGCGCTCAAAAGGGGTTTTTAAACCGCACTTACTCTGACCTGTCACCAAAGACCTTTTTGCCTTGGGAGACCCTACCAGGGGCATTAGCCACCGACAACATAGCTTTTAGGATCGCTCAGGCACTCAAACCTCTCCACCACAATAAGGTGGCGGTTCATAGAGGAAAGTACATTAAACAATCATTTTAATCTCTGATATGCTATGTTATCATGGTAAAAATGCAGAAATAATGTTCAAATTGTATTATTTACACCATTATTGCCATCTCTTACACCCAAATTAGAATTTATGAACAATCAAACCAAAGAGAAAATTGGCAGAAAAATAACATTTCAGTGTCTCTTTGTGCTTTTCTGAATATACAGAGAATCAAACTGGTTTTCAAAGAATGCTTTACAACTATGGCTGTAGACTAATATTAAAGTCTAATATTTTTTTAAAGAACATGACTGCTTTTTGTGAAACAGCCATTCCTTTTGATGCACAACATGAAGTATGAATTACTCCTGTAAAGCTGTGACTGAAAAAACAGATAAATACAGGGGAAAGCATAAAGATCATGGACACCTGTGATCAAATGGAAAGCTTTGATCATATTAGTATCAATCAGTTTTGGATTACACTAACTCTCAATGGAGCTGTGTGGGGAATGATTTAGTTTTCAAGGGTGAAACCGGACTAGTTCAGGTTTGTGGTATAAAGTATTTGTAATGCCTTCAACGCTGTATTTCATCCCCTTTAGTAAAACTTTTGTAATTAACTGACAACAGTGAATTATAGTCAAGGAGAAGCAATAAGTATCTCAAATCATAGAATCTCAAATCATGCCGACATTGATATATGCATATACTGTTTAGCTCTCTCTCTATGCATGAAATGATGTGGAGAAAGAAAAAAAAATCACAAACCTAAAATAATTACATTTTCTCAACTTTATTTATTATTGAACACTGTAATAAGTTAAATAAAAAATCAATAAATCAATAGTGTAACAAATTGAAGTCTTTTAAGTTCTTACTTTTTACAGTGTAGTTGGGCTTTGTTGTAAACAAAGTATCCCTAACTGCCTATTTTTTGTGATATTAGTGAATTATAGAAGCAACAACTACAGTGTACTATTGATCTCAAATCTTGATTATTTTAGCCTAAATAATTTAGGTCAATAGCGACAATAGAGTAATAATAATAATAATAGTATTAATTAATTCATTCATTCATTTTCTTTTCATGCAGCTTAGTCCCTTTATTCATCAGTGGTCGCCACAGCGGAATGAACCGCCAAATATCCAGCATATGTTTTATGCAGCGGATGCCCTTCCAGCTGCAACCCATCACTCTACGGACAATTTTAGCTTACCTAATTCACCTATAGTGCATGTCTTTGGACTTAAACTTGAACTTTGAGGCTCGAACCAGCAACCTTCTTGCTGTGAAGCGATCGAGCTACCCACTGCACCACCGTGTCACCTAATAATAATAATAATAATAATAATAATTGTAAAATATCTCCTACCTACCTACAAAAAACCACAAAATATTAAAGAATTATTATGCAACTTTGAATCGATGTGAAGAATGACATAAATTACCATAAATATAGTATTCAGTATATGACACTTGCAATATATTTTTTGGAAGTCATATGAAACCTATGTGCATATTTATTTTTCTAAATAATCTATTTAAAACAATATTAATGATAAAACTAGGAATGCAACCCTTGAATAGGGATGGTTTTGTACAGCTCATACCCACTCTCTCTTTATATTTGCCACTGTGTAAATCTCTAGATCAAAGCTTTGATGATATTAGCATCGATCAGTTTTGGATTACACTAACTCTCTGTGGAGCCATTTGTTGAATGATTTAGCTTCCAAGGGTACAACTAGACTACACAAAAATAAATAAATAAATACAATTGTAAAAGGACCTTAAAGAATTACAGTTTTTCAACTTTATTTATTATTGAACTCTGTCATATATTAAGTTGAGAATACTCAATTCTATTGGGTTTAACATGTTGAAGTAATTTGTTTAAGTTCTCAGTTTTTTACAGTTTGCAGTGTTCAATAATGAATAAAGTAAAAAAAAAAAAAAGCAATTATTTTAGGTCCTTTTACGTTTTATTTTCAATGCAGTGTAAAACGTGACAACTTAAATTAATTAAACTTGTTAGACACATTTTTTTCTTGTTGAACTTAATTTATTACAATGTTCAATAATAAATAAAGTTTAAAAACAATGTAATTAGTTTAGGTAATTTAGCTTTTTTTATCAGTACTGATAAAGTAAAATAACTAAAAATTACTTTTTTTGATACTATTGAACACTGTAATTAATTAAGTTGAATAAACTAAATTATTTTTGTTTTAACAAGTTGAAGTCATTTGTTTTAGTTCTCACTTTTTACAGTCCACTTAAAATAGTGTAAAAGGACCTAAAATAATGACATTTTTACAACGTTATTTATTACTGAACACCGTAATAAATTAAGTTGCGAAAAAACTCAAATAACTTCAACTTGTTAGATTTAAAAGAGTTAAGTTCTCACTTTTTACAACGCACTGAAGAAATAATGTAAAAGGATCTAAAATAATTAAATGTTTCTTTCAACTTAATTTATTATAGAACACTGTAATAAATTAAGTTGAAAATAAAGCTCAATTATTTAGACTCAAACCATTTTAAGTAATTTGTTTAGTTTTCACTTTTTCCATTCCACTTAAAAAAATGTAAATGTAAAAGAATGACATGTTCGTTTCTTTCATTTTCTTTTTAGCTTAGTCCCTTTATTAATCTGGGGTCGCCACAGCGGAATGAACCGCCAACTTATCCAGCATATGTTTTACACAGCGGATGCCCTTCCAGCTGCAACCCATCACTGGGAAACACCCATACACTCCCATTCACACACATACATTACGGACAATTTGGCTTACCTAATTCACCTATAGTGCATGTCTTTAAACTTGTGGGGGAAACCGGAGCACCCGGAGGAAACCCACGCCAACACGGGGAGAACATGCAAACTCCACACAGAAATGCCAACTGACCCAGCCGAGGCTCGAACCAGCGACCTTTTTGCTGTGAGGTGACAGTGCTAACCACTCAGCCACTGTGCTGCCCGTGGAGTCTAACAAATTGAAGTAATTAAAGTCTCTCTTTTTACCGTGCAGTTGGGATTTGTGGTAAACACAGTATCCATAATGCCTTCACAGCATCACTTCATCCCCTTTAGTGAACAGAAAAAATTTTCTCTCTCTATTTTTTTTCCTGACATTAGTGAATTACAGTCTTAGGGAAGCAATAACTACAATATAGCATGAAGGCAGTTGTGTGCCTTCTGTGAAATCTCGATTATTTAGGCCAACCGCAGTAAACCATCACACATACACACTCAGCAATTGTCTCCCTTGAGATCTTTTTGTCACTTACCTCTTAGGATGCTCGACATCAATAAACACGTCTCTTTCACTCACCACACTGGCACTTGTATTTGCCAGCCAAGCCCTTCTACTACTGTGAAGCGGCGGGATCCATCACAAAAATATGAGTCACCCCCTCCACCGGCGCTCTGCAGTCCTGACACCAACAAAACAGCCTCAAAATCTCATATCAAAACTCCAACTTTTGAACTCTAGCGTGCTTCGCCTTGAGTTTTGCATGCAATACAAACTAGTGCGGCATGACTAAATGTTATCAGCGCCTGCCTTCATACTGACTAAACAGATTTTAGCCACATATCAATAACACTGATCTCTAAACAAAACCGCTTTATGCAGAACATTATACACTGGGTATGAAGACATGCAGGGGAAAACGAAATAATCTGTCGTTATTGATGCACCATTTGTTTGTCAGTTTTTGTATACAGTAAAACCTTTAATCTAAAGGACAATTTTATCTGTTCTGTCTATTATATGTTTTTCTTGGGTCCTATTTATTTATGCATTCATTTATTCAATTCCATAAATATAGACTTTGTTACTGATTATGACAAAAACAGCAATAACAAATAAACGAATAATAATAATAATAAATCAATAACTTTATTCCCATTTATTATGCATTAATTATTTTAAATTTGTTATTTATATTCATATAAATTGTTTTTGACAACGCCCATGATAATAATTTTTATTATTAATAATAATATTATTATTATTAATAATAATAATAACAATAATAATAATAATAATAATTATTATTATTATATTATGACAATCATTTTTATTTATAATTAATTTGTTCATTTTAATTTAATTATTTATATTCATTGTTTTTGACTGTCCATAATAGTAATATAATAATAATAATAATTGTTTAAGAAATAAGAAAATAAGAAAACTTTTGTTTTCCTTTTTCTTCTTTTTTATTATTATTATTATTATTATTATTATTATTATTATTAT
>CAIGQV010016298.1:8111946-8126536 GCA_903798115.1 Danio jaintianensis
TTTATTTATTTATTTATTTATTTATTTATTTATTTATTTATTTATTTAATTGTTATTATTTGCATTTATTTATTTATTTATTTAATATGATTATTTATTTTATTTTTTAATTCAATTATTTTTTTATTATTTCATTTATTTATTTTTTTATTTAATAATGTTATTATTTTTTATTTCATTTATTTATTTATTGATGTTATTTTATTTTATCTTATTTTATTTTATTTTATTTTAAAGGATTTCTGAGCTTTTAAAAATCCCACTGTAAGCATTCATGCTATTTTGTTTCTCTCCTTTTGACTGTCTATGCTGTAAATGTTGTCCACTTTATTTACCCACCAAACCAAAAAAGTTATAACACACTGTAGCGCAAAAAGTGCAAGGCAGATTGCATGTAACTAACCCCAATTACGAGCATCCCTAATAGTGACGCTTGCCACAGCCAAGCCCACTTATTAAACATCACTTAATGTGCATCTCCCCATTAGCTCAAATTATCATATTGTGTTACAGTCTTGATTATGCAAACACATCACGCGCTGGATTTCTCTGGAGCTCTGGATTGGAGCCAGTATTTATCGCTGCTTTAGTTCCACCACATCCTGCATGAGACCTAAGCACTACCATTAAAGGAGACCTATTATGCAAAAATCACTTTTATAAGGGTTTAAGCACAGTTGTGTGGCAGCAGTATGTGAATATAGCCAGCATCTAATGATAAAAAATTTGTCTGTAGAAACACTTTGATTGACATTATCCTTTTGTACATGTCATCAGAGAGGGAAAGCCCCGCCCATTAGTGACCATCTCTCCCTCATTAGCATAAACAGCCCTCAGTAAGAAGCAGCCATCTGCCGTTAGAGTTTTCACCTGCTGAAGATAATGGGCCCTATCATACACCCGGCTCAATAAGGCACAAGAGGTGTTTTGTGCGATTTGTTGCTATTTTCATACCAGTGCAACAATAATTTTTCACGTTTTTCACCACATTGTCTAAATGGCAAATCCATGTGCGCCACTTTGTGGACTCGTGGGTGTGCCGGTCTATAAAGGAGGTGTGTTAAGGCGCATTGTTGGCGCGTTGCTATTTTGAGAAACTAAAATACACCACACCAGTAAAAGCTGGTCTGAAGTCCAGCGAAGAGTGGGTTATGCGCCTATGCAGGTTCAGATGCTTAACACACACAGGATGTACAGCAACACACAAATATCTTTACATATGAAAAAAAATAAAGGATTAAAATGTTACAAAAATTACACTTCCTCAATGCCTTCTTCATGTCCGGGGGGCTTTTTTCAGTTTATTCATGACAATTTGCATTTTTGTTATAATGTTGTTATTATTATTATTATTAGCAGTATGATTTATAATATTCATTCATTCATTCATTTTCTTTTCGGCTTAGTCCCTTTATTAATCAGGGGTCACCACAGCGGAATGAACCGCCAACTTATCCAGCATATGTTTTACACAGCAGATGCACTTCCAGCTGCAACCCATCACTGGGAAACATCCATACACACTCATTCACACACATACACTACGGACAATTTAGCTTACCCAATTCACCTATAGCGCATGTCTTTGGACTTGTGGGGGAAACCGGAGGACCCGGAGGAAACCCACGCCAACACGGGGAGAACATGGAAAGTCCACACAGAAATGCCAACTGTACCAGCTGAGGCTCGAACCAGCGACCTTCTTGCTGTGAGGCGACAGTGCTACCCACTGCGCCACCGTGACGCCCATTATTTATAATATGCATATTTATATTTGTTTGAATAAAAACAAGTTTAGATTTGTCCACCTGTCGGGTTTTGGAGACGTCTGCATCACAATATGGGGCATAAGAACAGGACATGTGTTTGGATATAACTCAGTTTATTGACCACACTTCGTTATTATTGTTCATTTATTCGTTTTATGGAAATTAGAACTGAATTTAGAAATAGTTTTGAAATAAATCTTTGTGCTTAAGAAACAAAATTAAATATGTAGGCTAATGGATGTCTTCAGTGGAGTGTGTAAAACACCGTTTCCTTATCCATGAAAGTAAAGGAGTAAAGACTAAAAGTAAAGTAAAGAGAAAGTAAAGAGGCTGAATGGAGGAGGCTCATTCTTTATCCTCGCGCAGATACTCCGTTTAACTGTTTTCTCGCTAGTGTAGAGTTCAGTTTTTCCACTTACAAAGTCCGCCATGTAAATAGCAAATGTACCATGGTGTGGCGCAACTGACTCTTAAAGGGATTGGGAGATGAGACTCTGATTGGTTTAATCATGTTATGTTCAAAACACACCCATAACTCATTAAGAGAATAAGCACAACCCTGTTAGACCATGCGCCCGCGGCGCAAACCATATTTTTCCATCCTTATAATAGCAAAAGTGGATTCAGACACGCCCTTAGTGCTTTTACGCCATGAGCTTTAGACTTTGTGCCTAGATCGTTAAAATAGAGCCCTAATTCAGTGACTAAGAGGAATTATAAATGTCGAGTTTTACTATTACTAAATGCTTTCAGTTTTTCACAGAGATAACATTAGTCCTGTTTTTGAATCTGCCACTATGCTGACACATAGGCATTTGTAGCTCCGCCCTCTTTTGAAAAAAGAGCACAATCTCATTTGAATTTAAAGTGACAGTCATCAAAATGGCACAATTATTTGTGGGGCGTTCGTGTTTTACCGTCATGCTTTAATAAAAAAAAAAACGCTTATTTTGCTATCTATAATCCATAATGATAACTCCTGTATAGCAGTCCCAGAACATACTTTCACATCTGTCACTCGACGACACTCAAATACCCTGTTAGAAAAGTCTAGTGGCTGGGAATGACCTTTTTACAGTGTCTGGTATAATGCTAATGTTGTTTTCTTGTGTTTACATACATGAATTTGGCCATGGTGTAAATATACAGTACATTAACGAGCTTATTGCCACATTATATCATTATAAGAACATGATATATGCCTTTGGTGATTTCCTGAAGATAAATACCAAAAAATAATGCAACTGGAATAACTACAGCAGTCACCATCGTCGATCTCATATGAAGTAAGAGACTGCTATGACATATGATGATATGATGATGTTGTAGTGCTGTGCCATCTCGTAGGGGTAAATTTTGAAGCCCTTCCCCTTCACACTCTGTTTCAAGGGCCAAGGGGAAGGGGTAGGGGTAAACAAATAGAATTGGGATTGGACCTTAGTTTACATCTTGTAAAAAGGGGAATAATAGGTCTCCTATAAATCAAGCTGTAGGACTGATTTCAGACCAGTTTGAGACAAAAAAAAAAAAAACTTGCTAGAAAAAGATCCAACAGCCTGGTTTGTGTGCGTTTGCTGAGCTCCCGGCTTGAACTCTGCTTTTTTTTCTGACTGTTTAAGGTTTAGTGAGGATCTGTAGACCATCAGCACTCCATATCTGCCAAGTCGGGTCTGTTTTTAGTTTCAGACTTTAAGTTACGGCTCAGAGTTTATAGCACCGTAAAGGAGACGGGGTCTGGAAGTCATCCAGATGCATTGAGCTTATTTGGAGATCCTGAGCATCTGATACTAATTTCGGTGCCAGGATTGTGTACAGTAACACATCAGGTTTAGCTGCGCATATTCACAAGACATGACAAACACAAAGCATGTATAGTTGAAGTCAAAATAATTAGCCGTCCTCTGTTTTTTATTTATTTATTTTTTCTTATTCAAATATTTCCCAAATGATGTTTAACAGAGCAAGGAATTTTTCACAGTATTTGCTATAATATGTTTTCTTCTGGAGAAAGTATTATTTGTTTCATTTCGGCTAGAATAAAAGCAGTTTTTAATTTTTTAAAAACCATTTTAAGGTCAATATTATTAGCCCCCTTAAGCAATATTTTTTTTCGATTGTCTACAGAACAAACCACTGTTATACAATAACTTGCCTAATTACCCTAACTTGCCTAATTAACCTAGTAAAGCCTTTAAATATCACTTTAAGCTGAATACTAGTATCTTGAAAAATATCTAGTCAAATAGTATGTACTGTCATCATGGCAAAGATAAAAGAAATCAGCTATTAGATATTAGTTATTAAAACTATTATGCTTAGAAATGTGTTGGAAATGTATCTTTCCGTTAAACAGAAATTGGGGAAAAAATATTCAACAGGGCTAACAATTCTGGCTTTAACTGTATGTATTACGACAAAATTTGACCCATTATGGTTTAAAGAGCGCTTCGTTATGCTGAATAATATGTCGAGCTGGAGGGTTTTTGCTGTTTGAAGTTGTTTCATTTGCAGTACCAGTAAGTCTAGTTACAATGGCGCCACTGAAGGTGTGTGGCTTCTATTGTTGATTTTATTGTAATTCTTCTGGGAGTCTATAAAGCAGTAGAAATGTATGAATCCCTTTCAAACCCTATATTTAGCACCACACATTGATGAATGAACACTTTTATAGGCGTATGTCTTGACATTTTGGTTCTTCACATTTTGTTTTTCCCCCACACAAGATGTTTTCCAACAGTGAAAACACTGCTGCAGACTTTTATTGTGACATTAACAATAGCAGACCAACTTTAATGTTGTGGTGCACTGAAACTAAATGTTTAAGTCTTTGCCGACATTCCCTGAAGGTACATCAGTAATTTATTGATAATTTGATCATTAGAATAATAACTTTCAGATATGTAAGCTTTTGTGACTTTTCCAGATTTCCCAGATGTCCAAGTCATACATATTGAGTTCAATATTATTTTGTTTTATTATTTTTATTACATTTTTTGTTTAAAAATATATATTTTTTTTACTTATTTTTTCTTTTCTTTTCTTAGCAAATTACAGGTAGTCTTATTTTTCCTGAATTTCCTAAATATTATGTTTTTATGCATGTTGATTATTTAATATGCACTATAAATATATACATAAATACTGTGCATACGTACATATACATACATACAGTACATACATGCACACGCACATACAGTTGAAATCAGAATTATTAAACCCCCTTAGAATTTTGATGTTGAAATGATGTTTAACAGAGCAAGGAAATTTTCACAGTATGTCTGATAATATTTTTTCTTCTGAAGAAAGTCTTATTTGTTTTATTTCAGCTAGAATAAAAGCAGTTTAAATTTTTAAAAAAACCATTTTAAGGTAAATATTATTAGCCCCTTTAAGCTATATATTTTTTCGATAGTCTACAGAACAAACCATCATTATACAATAACTTGCCTATATCCTAGTTAACCTAATTAACCTAGTTGGGCCTTTAAATGTCACTTTAAGCTGTATAGAAGTGTCTTGAAAAATATCTAGTAAAATATTGTTTACTGTCATCGTGGCAAAGATAAAATAAATCAGTTATTAGAAATGAGTTATTAAAATTATTATGTTTAGAAATGTGTTGAAAAATTCTTCTCTCCGTTAAACAGAAATTGGGGAAAAAAATAAACAGAGGGGCTAATAATTCAGGGGGTTTAATAATTCTGATTGCAACTATACATGGGCTCCTAAAAACACACACAAAAAAATCCTTGTGTGTTTGTGCATGCTTGGCAAACAAAGCTCATTCTGATTCAGATTCTGAAAAATAAAAAACATGTTTGTGACAAGGGAAGGATGAGTAAATGATGACAGAATTTTCAGTTTCGTGTGAACTATCCCTTTAAGACTAACCTGTCTGGAAAATCCAGCAGATGTTGTCCTACAAACCTTTGAGCTCAATATGCCATTCTTCTTCTTCTTCTTCTTCTTCTTCTTCTTCTTCTTCTTCTTCTTCGACAATAACGTCTTGAAATCCTTTAGTGTTTTAGTAATAAGAATGACTTCCTAGCACTTGGACACGGCACACAAAATCCAGCGGTAGCCTAATGATTCCCCGTCGTCTTCATCGTGGGCCTTGAACTTGTTATTTTGAGCAACACCGAAGTGATGCAACAGTCTGAATAAAATAAAAAGTGGGCTATTTTCAACCCATCAGTCCAGGCCCATACATGTATTCATCACACACAAGTGTCTCTGCATTTACAGGGAACTAGAAAGCGTAATCTGTGACAGGTTCGGAAAAAGATCTCGTAAGTCTAAAAATAAGCAGAAGACCTTGTCCCATATCCATGAAGGCTTGTGGGATAAGTGGGCTGCTGGTGTCAGCGGTGCGTTTATAGCAGGCTGGTCTGCTGGGACTGGCTTTTCTTTCTTTTTTCACTCATTTATCGGTGTAAAGCTCACTCATGCCACAAACGCTTTGACTTGTGTTTATCCATTCAGAAGTGAAGCGAGTCCATCTGCATGTTAAACCATCTGCTCAAAACAAACTCGTAAAATACTGAGAGCAGCAGAAAGAGGATGCAAACATGTCCTCGCTACAAGATATGCAATACAGCTACAAATGCTTCATTAGTCTTGGTAATAAAATAAGGACACTTTTTGGAGGCAGTGGCTGGGGATATAATGCAATTTGGCCTTTGCTTGGAAATAATTTTACTGTTTTTAAAGATTAATTTATTATATAAATATATACATGGCATTACAGCAGCTGGTAGAAAGAGGGCAAGGTTATTAATGGGAAGATTATTAATCTAGGGGAAAAATGTATTCATTTATTTAAGCGTGCTTGCTTATTAAGTAAGGAAGGAAGGAAGGAAGGAAGGAAGGAAGGAAGGAAGGAAGGACAGTCTGCAAGAATAACAAATATTTTCATTTAGTTATTACACCAAAAATTGATTTCTTACCACTTCTGATTATAAATTAAACAGCGGGTATTTTGTTGTCTAAAAAAATCTATAAATATGTAAATAGGCTACCTTTAGTTATATTATGAAAATAAAAATGGTAAGGGCAACATTTTTATTTAATTGGAGAACATATGTAATTAAAAAATACTCACTATAATACACACGCAACTGTACTATACTAAACCATTTTCCAGAAACTTTGAAGAATTTTGAGTTGAATTTATTCAAAGCTGTGTGTTTATTCATTCATTCATTTTCTTTTCGGCCTAGTCCCTTTATTAATCTGGGGTCGCCACAGTGGAATGAACTGCCAACTTATCCAGCATATGTTTTACACAGCGGATGCCCTTCCATCTGCAACCAATCACTGGGAAACACCCATACACACTCATTCACACTCATTCACACTCATACACTACGGACATTTTAGCTTACCCAATTCACCTATAGCGCATGTCTTTGGACTTGTGGGGGAAACCGGAGCACCCGGAGGAAACTCACGCCAACACGGGAGAACATGCAAACTCCACACAGAAATGCCAACTGACCCAGCCGAGGCTTGAACCAGCGACCTTCTTGCTGTGAGGCGATCATGCTACCCACTGCGCCACCATGACGCCCGCTGTGTGTTTATTTATATGTATCTTTTATCCTTCGTATTTCAATTACAAGGCATCCTGAGGTTCAATTACAGTCACAACCGTTATGCCGTGTTCACACCAGACGCAGCATGCCCAAATAAATTGTGATATTCGCTCGTAAATAGATGCGTACACATTTTGAGTTTACTCGTTTCATTCGCACGTCAAATTTGCTTCATTCGCGTGTCAAATTCACTTCACAATTGAACAAAAGAAAGTATACTTAACTTTAGAAAAGCTTTAAAGTCTGCCAGATCTGCTTATTTTTCATCTTTAATAGATGAAAATAAACACAACCCTAGGGTCCTGTTTAACACAGTAGCCAATCTAACTAAAAATAAAGCATCAACATGCATTTCTCAACACAGCAGTAATGACTTTATGAATTTTTTCACAAGCAAGATTGATGAAATAAGAGATAAAATAAGCACCATCAATCTGCCTCCTACAGCTTCGTCCCAATTAGAGCACTGTAGACCGTTAATAGACACACTTCAAACTTTTTCAGCAGTAGGTGAGGAAGAACTGTATAAACTGATAAATTCGTCTAAATCAACAACGTCTATGCTAGATCCTATACCGACCAAATTATTAAAACAGTTGTTTTCGGAGGTTTCTGAACCTGTTCTTAATGTTTTGAATTCATCCCTACTTTTAGGATATGTTCCTAAAACTTTTAAACTAGCTGTCATTAAGCCTCTTATTTAAAAAAACACAGCTTGATCCCAAAGAATTAGTAAATTATAGACCCATCTCAAACCTGCCTTTTCTATCAAAGATACTAGAAAAAGTGGTATCTGCTCAACTATGTTCCTTCCTGCAAAGAAACAATATTTATGAAAAATTTCAATCTGGATTTAGAGCATTTCATAGCACAGAAACAGCACTCCTAAGAGTTACAAATGACCTCCTTCTGTCGTCCGATCGTGGTTGTATTTCTCTCTTAGTGTTATTGGCACTCAGTGCTGCATTTGATACAATCGATCATAATATTCTCCTTCATAGGCTTGAAAATTATGTTGGTATCACAGGAACTGCATTGGCCTGGTTCAGGTCTTATCTATCTGAACGTTATCAATTTGTATCAGTCAATGAAGAAGCATCATACAGATCAAAAGTACACTGTGGGGTACCACAAGGCTCAGTCCTTGGTCCCTTACTTTTCACACTATATATGCTACCGCTAGGCGATATCATTAAAAAGCATGGAGTTAGCTTACACTGTTATGCTGATGATACACAACTTTATATCTCCTCTCAACCTGATAATATGTATGAATTTACTAAATTAACAGACTGTATAACTGATATAAAAAATTGGATGACTAATAACTTTTTATTATTAAATTCAGATAAAACTGAGGTCTTGCTTATTGGACCCAAAAACCTCACACGAAAAAACTTAGAACACTGTCTAACCCTTGATGGATTCGTAGTTCAGTCCTCATCTTCAGTCAAAAATTTAGGGGTGATTTTTGATAGCAACCTGTGGTTTGAAGGCCAGATTTCAAGCATCTGTAAAACTGCATTTTTTCATCTTAAAAATGTTGCCAAACTTCGACATATGCTATCAATGTCTGATGCGGAAAAGCTTATTCATGCTTTCATGACCTCTCGGTTAGACTATTGTAATGCGTTATTAGGTGGTTGCCCTATTGGTCTAATTAACAAACTACAGCTAGTTCAAAATGCAGCTGCTAGAGTGCTTTCTAGAACAAAGAAATATGATCATATTACTCCAGTTCTTTCATCATTGCATTGGCTCCCTAATACATATTGTATAAATTAAAAAACTTTATTGACTACCTACAAAGCCCTGAACGGCTTAGCTCCCCAGTATTTGAGGGAGCTCCTGGTTTATTATAGCCCCTCACGTCCACTACGCTCAATTGATTATTCCCAGAATATCTAAATCAACTGTAGGCGGTAGATCTTTCTCATATCTGGCACCTAAACTCTGAAACAGCCTTCCCAGCACAGTTCGGGAAGCAGACACACTCTGTCAGTTTAAAACTAGATTAAAGACACATCTCTTTGCATTAGCAAACACATAAAACACAAATGCTTTTGAAATACAAATCCTTAAAAGGATTGTTAGTCTGCATTATTTAGGGCAACCGGAGCCGGGAACACTTCCCAAAAGACATTATAATTTGAACGGCATCTGCGCTTATGTTAGTCTTTTTTTTTTATTCCCGAGGTTTCCATAATCCTGGACCAGGCCATATTCTGAGCAGCTGCTGTGGTGGTCATGGAAGAGTGGAGAGCATGAGTCTGATTCCTGTAAGACCCCAGTGACAGATGAGTCGTCGCATTATCCTGAAGGGCCAGCCTCTACACCAGCCGGGGACCTCTCCCATCTGCAGCTTCTCCAAGATGGACGTCCAGCGTTCTCCAGCCTCCGGCGCCTAGACTGCAGCTCTGCTCAAGACGTTTGGCCATAGGAGAAATGGTTGTGCCCAACTGAGCCTGGTTTCTCTCGAGGTTTTTTTTCCTTCACTTTCGCAAATTGGTGAAGTTCGTTCCTCGCCGCTGTCGCCACTGGCTTGCATGGTTCGGGACCTGTAGAGGTGCGCAACGATGGATTTGTTCTTCAGTGTTTGGACTTTAAGCAGTGAAAATTAAACCACACTGAACTGAACTAAACTGAACTTAAACTCTGAAAACTGGACTGACACTGTTTCAATTCACTGCACTCTTCTATGTAAAGCTGCTTTGACACAATCTACATTGTAAAAGCGCTATAGAAATAAAATGAAATTGAATTGAATTGAATTGAATTGAATTGAATTGATGCGGATTGGGCAGGGCTTCTGTCTTCCCGGTGACTCTAGTTTCGTTGCTAAATGGCTAACATGGATTTTTTAGTTGTGTTTTATGTACTTTAGGAAGGCTGAAAAACAGCGTAGATTCGTTCGGCGCCGTGTCTGAGTGCACTAGATTCTTTCAGAGATGCCCCCAGCTCTGTGAGTTCATCAACTCCTCCAGAAACTATACCTGGATGATGGAAGCTTTCAGCAGTGCTTCCGACTGAGCCGAGCCCTGTTTAATGAGCTGGTGTCGGCAGGAGAATTTCCCCTTGGGACACCAACTGCAGGCGCTATGTCATAATCACGCCCCTACAAGAGCAAGCTCCTGATTGGTTGATGCGTCATTCGCGCCACCTCATTCGCAGGATGTCTATTCACGTCTTTGCATTGACTTAACATGTAAATCACTCACACTTGATGCTCCATCCGCGTCTGGTGTGAACACACCATTAAAAATACATGATAGTAATTGGATCCTTTCCACATAGATGGGCTATTAAAATGAATCTCAGTAAACAACATAACTGCTACATTAAAATTAAATCAACTTCTTGGCCTATATTTATACACAATATTTGCTTTATTGTTTCAATATATAAATATATATATATATATATATAGTTTCCCAGTGATGGGTTGCAGCTGGAAGGGCATCCGCTGCGTAAAACATGTGCTGGATAAGTTGGCGGTTCATTCCGCTGTGGGGACCCCAGATTAATAAAGAGACTAAGCCGAAAAGAAAATGAATGAATGAATATATATATATATATATTTATATTTCCATTAATTAACAAGTACTCTTAGTCATTGCACTTTAAAGTAGCATTCCAGTGTAATATAATATATACTAATCTAATATGTATTATATAGTGATATAATTAAATTCATATTGATATAATTACACAGTAATAATTACACAGATATAATTACACAGATTGTATTTTAAGATTTTTTTTTTTAAATGCTACATGGCTTACAGTGTTTGCAAGAGGTGAAATTATGGCCACAGTTGTTTACTAAGAACACATTATAATAATATGATCCTTGGCTTTTACTTTTTAAAGTAAAACCAAAACATTTTAACCCCATTACCTCAATGTCTCAACAAGAGGACATGCTGTTCAAATTTGTCTTGATGGGAATGAATAACTGGTACATTAAAATTAAAAGTCTACTCAACCTAATGTTATTTCCATTAGCGAACATGTTATTTTCCTTGACCTGCTAAAATGTTGCCATGACAAGAAAGCAAGAGGAATGTTTGGTCAGTCTAGTCTTTGAGAGCACAAATTTGTATATTTGAGCTGTAAACTGATTGGCCTTAACTCAGTTGCAGCATCCAAATATGCATATCCATCTTAAATAGTATTTTAAAATAGAATTAGTGTGTCCCAAATATCATAATATGTTAAAATGAGTAGCCTAAAATTAACTGTATATGGTCTATCATTTCCAGTATTTAAAAAAAATGGATGTGCAAAGCCTACTAAAAATGGCTAATATTGCTCAAAATGCATTTGTGCGTTGTTTGTGAATTCGATTAGAACTACAAAGCACATTCTGAAAAAGTACAAAACTACAAACATGGCGGATACAAAGATGTTTGAACGATTGTTAATTAATATCGAACTATTTATTTCATATTTTTTGTGTTATATTTCATCTGGAACAACAATGTCAACTTTTGTAAAGTCATATATTTGGTCTGCATGATAGATGATAGGTGATATTAAAATACAGAAATAGAGGACATAGTTTTTTTTCCTCTTCCTACATGTGGTTGGAGTTAAAATACAAAAGTCCCTGGTTTTTGAATACCAAAACGTTGCATGCTCTTATTACCACACAGATAATCATGATAATTAAATTGAAAACATGTAAAAGTACATTCTCAATCGCGTCTTGGATGGATAATTTGAATTAGTGAGTTGTTTACTGGAGACTCACTCTGAATGGATCATTTTAATCAGTGAGTTGTTTACCAAAGACTCACTCCGAACAGATCATTTGAATCAGTGAGTTGTTTCCCAGAGACCTATTCTTAAATGATTATTTGAATCAGTGAGTTATTTAGCAGATACTCTTTCTGAATGGATCAATTGAATCAGTGAGTTGTTTACCGGTTACTCACTCTGAATGGATCATTTGAATCAGTGAGTTGTTTAATGGAGATTCAACTTGAACAGATCATTTGAATCAGTAAATTGTTTACTGGAGTCTCACTCTGAACGAAGCATTTGAATCAGTGAGTTGTTTAAAAGAGACTCACTGTGAATAGATCTTTTGAATCAGTGAGTTGTTTAACAGAAACTCACTGTGAATAGATATTTTGAATCAGTGAGTTGTTTACCAGAGACTTACTCTGAATGAATGGGTCATTTTAATCAGTGAGTTGTTTACTAAAGACTCACATTGAATGAATTTATTATTTGAATCAGTGAGTTGTTTACCAGAGACTCACTCTTAACAGAACATTTGAATCAGTGAGTTGTTTACCAGAGACTCACTCTTAACAGATCATTTGAGTCAGTGAGTTGTTTACTGAAGACTCGCATTGAATAAATTTATCATTTGAAACAGGGAGTTGTTTACCAAAGACTCACTCTGAACAGATCATTTGAATCGGTGAGTTGTTTACCAAAGACTCACTCTGAACAGATCATTTGAATCAGTGAGTTGTTTACCAAAGACTCACTCTGAATGAATGGATCATTTGAAACAGGGAGTTGTTTATCGAAGACTCACTCTGAACAAATCATTTGTATCAGTGAGTTGTTTACTGGAGATCACTCTGGACGAATCATTTGAATCAGTGAGCTGTTGACTCATGAACAGATGTCAGTTGTAAAGCAAAGTAGGAACCAATTTAACAGGTTTAAACATCATTCATTTTGGAATTTACTGAAGTAAAAGTAAGTTGGCGCAGTGGGTAGTGCTGTCACCTCACAGCAAGAAGGTCGCTGGGTCGAGCCTCGGCTGGGTCAGTTGGCATTTCTGTGTGGAGTTCTCCCCTTGTTGGCGTGGGTTTCCTCCAGGTGCTCCGGTTTCCCCACAAGTCCAAAGACATGCGCTATGGGTGAATTGGGTAAGCTAAATTGTCCGTAGTGTACGTGTGTGAATGGGAGTGTATGGGTGTTTCCCAGTGATGGGTTGCAGCTGGAAGGGCATCCGCTGCGTAAACATATGAAGGATAAGTTGGCGGTTCATTCTGCTGTGGCGACCCCAGATTAATAAAGGGACTAAGCTGAAAAGAAAATGAATGAATGACGTAAAAGTAAAGTTTCCTAAGTACATATATTAAAAATATATACTGAAGTACAGTATTGAATTAATAATACTTAATTACACTCCACATCTGTTTATTATTCAAGTTAGCGACTGATTATTGCTGTGGCGGAGTGAGTGAGTGAAATGAAAGTTGTTTGTGTCATCGTCTCATTGTGTGTTAGACACAACCCTGCTTGTCTTCCCCTGAACTCTGTCAAACTGCTATTGATTTTTCCTCGTGTCTCCAGAAATGTTGTACAAGAAGGCTGTGATCACAATTACCTTTTGTCCTCGGTGCGATTCTGCTTTGTGCAGTAGTGTTTTTTCTTCGTCTTCCTTCTTCTTCCACAAGAGTATAAATCAAAGTATGGTCGGGTTTTGAAGTGCTCACCTGCAACAAACCATTTAAATCCCACCCCGGGGGCCGAATGTTATTGACTTCAATTAACTCTGGAGATTGTGACTGTGAAAATCAAGCTGTGATGCCAAAAGTGAGCTTGCTGAAAATATCTGCTGACCCGACTTGCATTTTCCATCCCTCTCTGGATTTTATTGGGCGATTCAGCTATTTGCATAATTAAATATAATTGTTTCTCTGAGCCTAATGGTGCGCTCCATCACACTGTTTATGGATCGGATGTGATTGGAGAGTTATAAAGCTCTTAAATATCCACGAGCGCATACAGTGTAACGTCGTGCTTATGGACATAAGAATAGCACTGCGGGGGCCGAAGTGCTTTTCGGCCATTATTTATTCATGTCGCCTTTTTTTTTACGTCATCTGTGTAGGCTTTTAATATTAGTAATGTTTTAAATTTGCTATTTCTTTGTAATTAGTCTGCAAAGTAATTGATTTGTGTAATTGTAGGGGTAGTTTGGCTTGAAAATTAATTTGTTTTTCACCCTCGCCAAAAAATAAATAAATAAATGCAATAAATGTCTATGAATTACACAATATAAATAAATGTATTATTTAAATATAACATACCCCAAGTAAATATAAATAAACAGGAGGCATGAATTTATGATGTTTACTTATATGTATTTATTTATTTATTTATTTATTTGTTTGTTTGTTTGTTATTTTGTTTGTTTGTACTTACCCCCATTTTTTAAATACTCCAAATAAATATAAATAAACAGGAACATGAATT
>CAIGQV010016298.1:8132898-8149728 GCA_903798115.1 Danio jaintianensis
TTATTATTATTATTATTATTATTATTATTATTATTATTATTATTATTATTATTATTATTATCATTATTAATTCAACAATAAATCCCCAGAGAAAAAGAGTGAATGGATAAGAAGCAAATGTATTTAAACTTTATAAATTGTGCTTTTTAAAACTGATTTTATTTAAATAATAATAATAATAACAATCACAATAATAATAATAATAATAATAATTATTATTATTATTATTATTATTATTATTATTATTGTTAGTATTGCTGTTATTGTTATTATTATTGTTAATATTTCGTCCTATAAGTGTCATTGATAAAGTTTGCAATGCTAGTGTTTACATTTATGGGTATAAAATAGATTGCAAAACCTGTGTTTGTATTCCCAAATGTAGTTTTGGTAATACAGTACTCTAGTCTGTTTTATAGCATCGAATATGTTAGTAAAGCCAGAATTCACAAATTAGATTTTCAGTATTACTTTGTCCACTGTGAGAGAATTAATTCACTTAAGCAAACTAGATTATAAAATTATATTCTTATTTTGTTACGAGGATCTTCACTTAAAATATCAATAACCGTCTCCTTTGTTATCTTTATTGTGCTTTAAAAAGAAACACTCAACTGAACAGATAAAAAATAATAATAATACATTAAAAAAAGAATAATAAATAAGTGGTGCAGTGGGTAGCATGATCGCCTCACAGCAAGAAGGTCGCTGGTTCGAGCCTCGGCTGGGTCAGTTGGCGTTTCTGTGTGAGTTTGCATGTTTCTTGTTCCTTGAGTTTGCATGTTCTCCCCGTGTTGGCGTGGGTTTCCTCCGGGTGCTCCGGTTTCCCCCACAAGTCCAAAAAACATGTGGTATAGGTGAATTGGGTAAGCTAAATTGTCCATAGTGTATGTGTGTGAATAAGTCTGTATGGATGTTTCCCAGTGATGGGTTGCAGCTGGAAGGGCATCCGCTGTGTAAAACATATGCTTGATAAGTTGGCGGTTCATTCCGCTGTGGCGACCCCAGATTAATAAAGGTAATAAGCCGAAAAGAAAATGAATGAATGAATAATAAATAACAGTGATTTTGTGTGCTGGTTTAAAAAAAAAAATAGTTTAAAGGACTTTTTTCTTTATTATAAATTTTTTTAATGAATATTTTTTCAATTATTCAAACAACACTTAATTATTTAATTCAAGCTAAATGTGCAAGTCACCTTTAACATCTCATTTTGTGCTGTAATTTAATTTCCCAGTTTAAAAGCCATTAACAGCCCACAGCATCAGGTTCCCATGGTGACGTTTTGACTAGTACAGTGTAGCAGTAACAGTACAGTATGCTGTACACAAAAACAGAAGATGGTCATAACTGAAGCCTTTTTTTTCCTGGACAATAATATGTAATGGTGGGAACGTTCAATAGCTTTCTGTATCCAAGACTTGGGTTTGTTGTGTGTATACAGAAATGCTCTCTGGAGTACAAAGTCTGACACTAAACCAAGTGTCCTCTATGTAACAAATGGTGCTTTTTTTCTCTCCAGTAAACACTGCTGTTGTAATAAACCACTAAAACAGCCATTGTGATTTCATAAGCACGTGCGTTTTAGATAAAGTGTGGTTCTACCAAACGTGCATGTACATTTAATTGTTCAATACTGATGTATTAATAAGATCTAAATATGCAATATTGACATACTGACAACATGCACGATAGGGCTGTGCGATTAATCGAAATCGAATCGCGATTTGAAACGTTGCAATTAGCTAATCGCAAGAGGCTGCAGTATGAATATGTAGTATATAATTTTCCTCACCCATAGCAAATGCGTGACTGCCGTCTGTGTGTAACAGTCTTACTAGCCAATTGAGTGAGCACATTTTCGTTCTGCCCAATCAGAATTTCGCAACCGAACTATGCGGAACGCCCACAATAAAACAAAAACAGCAAAGTGCGGACAAGTGGGATGATGGAGTCTGCCGCTTCAGAAGCATTAATACAGGACATCGATAATATTGGATTATTTTGGTTTCAAAGTCACAGACACCGAACAAAAACAGGTCATTTGTAAGAGCTGTCGCAGAATTGTTGTCACAGCACGAGGAAATACAACAACCAACACCTAAAAAAGCACCACAGGCGGCTTTATGAGGAGTATCTTGCTAAAAAGTCAACTGAAAGTATTGCCAATGACACTCAATCTAGTAGCAAGCAACAGCACAGTACAATTTCAGAGTTGTTTGCAGCTGTTACATCATATGAAAAAGCATCACGAAGGCACCAGGACATAACTAACGCCATAACTCACTACTGTTTGCTCTAGAGAAAAATTAGTGTTTAATTTCTGAATATATAAAAACTAATTTTGAATAAAAGTTGGAGTAAGCATTTTAGCAGTAAGAAGCTACGATACAGAATATTGAGCTGAAGCTTGACTACAAAATTAAATCGCAAATCAAAATCAAAATCGCAATATCTGTTAAAAAAAATCACAATTAGATATTTTCCCCAAATCGCACTGCCCTAATGCATGACTTACTAAATATTATGTATGTATGATCTTCACAGACGTACACCGTGTCATAACTACACGTGATAAAAAGTATCCTTTTCATGTTAAAGCGAGGTTTTGTCCTAATAACATCTGCGACGGCGACACGCGAAATAAAACTTTTAGAAACCGTATTTTCGCGCCGTCGTGGCAAAACAACAGCATATGCTACGACGACAAAGATCACCTCAGGTATATATTTTGTGCTTTATTCCATGTTAAAGGATACCAATGCGAGTTTGAACACAATTTTATGTGACATTTATTGCCATACTACTAAAAGCAGCAGCAGATTACCTCAAATCTTGAGAAAAAATAGCAGACGGGTTGAAAATGAAAGTGAGTGACTTTCAGTGAAAATCAACATCACTACTTAGCCTATGTACTTTTAATAATGTTAAACTGCTTTAATATGTATTAATTTGATTATAACCCTTACCATTTTGTTCGGAGTGCAGTGTCTGATATTTAAATAAGTGGCTATGGTATTTGTTTCTGTTGTGTCGCGTAGCGTTTGGTGCAGAAAGCCATATTGCTTTGTCGCTGGAATCTTGTCAGGTCTCGTGATTGAGGTGAAGTTGATTTTATATTTGCACATTCAGACTTTCACCTAATGTAATTTCAGTAAAGTGTTCTTTGCAAATTCTAAGTCAGGGGTGCCCAAACTTTTCGTATGAAGGGCCAAAAACCGTGGGCCAAAGATAAATACCACACTATTTTACGTTAAAACTGCCAATGCTGAATACACTAGTCAAGCAGAAGCTGCCTTTGCCATGATTCACTCACCAAAGTCTCTGCATTGTCCTCTATGCGTCGTATGTACATTTTAAAGAGCCCCTATTATGGGTTTTTGAAAATGACCTTCCATGCAGTGTGTAACACAGCTCTAAGTGAAGTGGAATATCCAGCTATGGCTTAAATCTGAAAGTGCACCGTGTTTTAAAACTATTGATTCATCTATAAAAGAGTCGACTCAGAGTGGTTCGAATGAATCACCGCGGGAGTCTTTAGCCTTGTGCTCTGTTTCCGTAATTTTTCTGACGAGTGCTTCAGCAATCTACATGCTTACAACGGGGGATTCGTCGGGCGTTTGTTAAAGGAAGGATCAGAAAAGACTATTGATGTATGGGACTTTGTCAGAGCTTGACAGGAACTTTACAGTACACAGTTCATGGATCAGTTTCTTCCTCCATTTCACAAGTGTAAGTAAGTGCGATTAAAATGGTTGCCTCCTTGTTTTCTCTAGCTTGCAAATTATGTATTTAATTGTGTTTCGTTACTTGTAACCGCTTGTACTGTTTCTGGTTAACTCTTTATATTCTCTTATCGCATCTAAAGCCACGTTGAAAACGCGACGCGTGCCGCTTTGTTTACGGATTTAAATACGTTTGTGAGCTCGCGATCCACTGCCATTTGTCGTTGCTAAGGCCACCATCAGCTGTTCCCACACACGTGCGGCGGTCAAGTTTCAAAATAGTTCAGCTTTTGCCACTGTGTGGAGTAATACTGAATGTGTGTCACTGTTTTTACTTATGGTTAAGAATAGAGCAATATGCTGGTGTTAAACTGCATTGCTTTAATGCACTCCTGCATTGGGCTCACACATGCACTCTGACTACTTCAAAATTGTTTTTTGTAGTGATGTTGATTTTCACTGAAAGTCACTCACTTTCATTTTCAACCTGTCTGCTATTTTTTCTCAAGATTTGAGGTAATCTGCTGCTGCTTTCAGTAGTATGGCAAAATTGACGCTGAACGCAGTCGACCAATCACAACAGACTGGGTCATCGGACCAATCAGCGCAGATTAGCATCGCCTTAAGGAGGGGTTTGGGAACAAATGAATAGCTGAACTAATCATATGGGAGTCGTTTGGATAATCAGGTAAAAATAAATGCATATTATAAGACAATGAAAATGTTTTTTGACCTTGCATGCATATCAGCCTGTTGTTGGAGACCCCCAAAACCAAAATATGACCTTTTTTAATGCATAACAGGAGCTCTTTAAACTAAATCTGATTCATTTACATTGAAACATTTCATCTCAGATAACTTTGTTGTAGCTTAACAACAAAACAAACAAATATAAGGTTACATTAAATTTGAAATGACTCTAAACCATTCTCAGATGGCATGGCGCACCAAATCAAAGGTTACCATGGGCCAACTTTGGCCCGCGGGCCCTAGTTTGGGAATCTCTTTTTTAAGTAGTAAAATCATATTTGCAGCCAATGACTTTCAAAGTATAACATTATTCACAGTTAATTAAATAGTACTAATGTTGTTTACCCCAATCTTTACCCCAATCATCTCATGCAGGTAGGACACAGGTGAAGTCTTTAAATACTTATAGCATTAACATTTTGATAATATTGTATTGAGTAGTCATATCAAAGGCATTCTGTTTTAAATCAGATTTATTAAATGCAGTTTACTCGTTTACTTATTAAAGGGCTATGAAACCCCCCTCTTTCAGTTCAAGTCTACCTCCGAATTTTTTCAAAAAATGCTTCATAATGGGTGTGGAGGGCTGTGAGCAGAGGGAGGAGTGGGCGTGGCCGGCAGAGCAGGGGAGAAAGGGGAGCGAACAACTGTCAGTTGGCTAACAAAATGAGACACAAACCATGAGGAGACCCATGATTTTATAGTTTATAAAGTTAAAATGCAAAGAAATAAACAGTAAGTAATTGAATGCTACATTTGTTATTTGTAATTTCATATACACATAACCAAAATTTGTTATATCATGATAAAGATAATCGTGTTTATATAAACACTATAAATGAATGCAGACTCAGTGGATAGCAGTGCAGCAGGTCTCTTTTCCTATCTATTTCAACCATTAGCCCTTCTGGTAATCTGGAGATTTTAAACATGTGTGAACACAGCAGCAGGGATATAGGCGATCAACTGATAAAAGACAAAGTCCGCCATTCTCCAATTCTCGTACAGCTCTCCCGATAAAAATGCTTGCTGCAAACCAACAGCTTTGCTGTATCGGGCCAGACAGAATCGTGGGAAAAAACGTGCAACAAACCCCATGGATCATGGAAACAAACACTTACGACCCGTGCCATGCAGACGCGTTCTCACCCAGTCATTGGGTCACAGCTTGGCAGGTCTGCTTTGCTTTCAGAAAGCACGTGCTCTCATGTATAATTAAGAAGCAGGGTCTTCTCATAGGATAAGAAAACTCCGCTATGAATAATAATGAGAAACCAACGTGTCATCACTCCACTAGCAGATCGGCGCTACGTCACTGATTTTGATCCCGCCCCAAATTTTTTTTTAAACCCGGAAGATGAAATTAACTGACAAAAGCTCAAAATTATCCAGTTTTCCCCACAATTAAAGCTGACGGGTGCTAACGTTGTCTTAATTGATGCACAACACACACAAATTTGTTAAAATTTCAAAAAAAGTACTCCAGGGTGTGCTGAACCTTTAAAGAGAGAATAAAGCATATTTTGTTCTGTTCCAAACAACCAAAGGATTTCATATTGTTAAACATGAATGCACTTTAAAACCTTAAAATGAATACAATTTCTGTAATCGCTAACCATGACTTGTCATGTAACAGTTGTCACGATCGACACATTGATGCATTTCTACATCTCTCTCAACTGCCTCATGTATGAACTTTATAAGGTTACTTTATCATTCATCATCAGCTCTCCAATGTAATTAAAGCTGCATCTGTTGAGTGTGTGAAGTGTCCAACCTTCAACACTTCAGGTTTTTTTTATGTTAAATAAGTGCATCATTCTGGTATCTAAAGTGCACTCTTTCTTCTTGAAATTTTCAGTGTGAACAGGCTACTTGAATTTGTTTTTCAATAATGTTGTAGCTGACAATAGAACCAAAAAAAAAAAAAAAAATGCAACACCAAAAAATAAATCACAAAAGGAATTGATTTCATTGATGTGTAGAAGCCATGCAATTATGAGGAACAGATGCAGATTCCAGCTTTTATTCAGCAGCTTTCCTCTCCTTTCTCAGTATTGACGCTTCAAGTTCAGGGTTTTATGGCAGTTAAATCACTGGCTTTTGCCTGCTTTTACACACACACACACACACACACACACACACACACACACACACACACACACACACACACACACACACACACACACACACACGCACACAAACACAAAAACACACACACTCCTTACAAATTCATATGGTGTGTTCTTAACTTAAAGTGTCACTGCACAGTCTGAACAACAAGATTTACCTCTTATAGTCGGAGGAACAGTTGAAAACAGTGCAGAATGCTGAATACATTCTGCTTCCCAGATAGTCAAACACACTTTTTTTTGTGCTGACTGGAACACGCCTAACACAGTTCATCACAGCTTGACTTGTGACAAATTTACTTTGACTTAGTAAGCCACAATTGTTTTACATTTTATCTCATAAGTATGACTAATTTAGTAAATCAATTTAGATTTAGTAAGATTCAGTGATGGGAATAACAGCGATATAAATAAACGGCGTTACTAATGGCGATAGTTTTTTCACACTGTAAAACCCAAAAGGTTAAGGTAACTCAAACCATTTGAGGAAACCAGATTGCAACAAACCATTTAAGTTCAAAAACTAACCCTAATGAGTACTGTCAACTTAATCCATTTGAGTAAATGAAGCAATCTGAGCAAAGTAAAACCCAATAAATAAAGAGAACTCAAACCAACTGAGTACTGTAAAACCCAAAAGGTTAAGGTAACTCAAACCATTTGAGGAAACCGATTGCAACAAACCATTTAATTCAAAAACTAATCCTAATGAGTACTGTGAACTTAATCCATTTGAGTAAACGAAGCAATCTGAGCACAGTAAAACCCAATAAATAAAGAGAACTCAAACCAACTGAGTACTGTAAAACCCAATAAGTTAAGGCAACTCAAACTGTTTTAGGAAACTGATTGCTACAAACCATTTGAGTTAAATAAACTAATCTAGATGAGTATTGTAAATTTACTCCATTTAAGTTGAAGTAATGAGGTATTTAATTAACTCATTACCTTCAACACTGAGTTCAAAACTCTTTTTAAATGAGTAGAATTAACTTTCAGTAAATTTTGAGTTAACTACACTCATTTCATTTGATAAAGTTGACTGTTGGGTTTTACAGTGCAGTAACGAGTAATCAGTTGAATTACTGTTTCCTCCGTTACAGTTACTGACAGTAAAATGTGTGTTACTATAATTGAGAACACTGAAGAGGTTTCTTGCGAGCAGTGTCTCTCTCAGCCATAGGACCTCTCTTTCTCTGGGGTGTGTGTGTGTTCAGGGCTGGGGCGGGACACATAACCAACCAGTGATGATTGGTGTGTCTGTGAACGTGGTGTAACTGAGAACATGAGGATTGGCTTAGATAGAGTACATTTCCATTGTTTCCCAATCAGAGGCAGAGTAGGGCGGGTGTTCACACACAAGCACACGCACAGTCAGTGGCACACACCAACGACCAGTCAGAACCATGGCAAATCCAACACGTTCAAAGGTAGCTTTTGCAAACTGGAAATATAAGCACTACTTTTCCCTCATTGAGGTGAAAGGCAAGAATGTTTATGTATCGTGCAACTTATGCCCAGGAAAAAAGAGTCTCTCTGCGTCTGTGCCAAGTAATTCTAATCTAATGAAGCACTTCACATCGTCACATGCCGCCACAAAATGAGTGGCTACGCAGGTGATAACGTGAGCTCTGCTACCAAAGGAAGAGACGAAGCCACGACGTCAAAGCAAATAAAACTTGATTTTTCTCCACCGCAAACACTTATTACTCAGACAGAATTAAACCAAATAGTATCTAGATATATAGTTGAGGACATGCTGCTGTTGTCTCTCACATTGTCCCACAACAACATTAAAATAGTGTAGATTAGTGTACAATGTTTTAGATTTATTTTATAGTCATTTGACAAATTAGATTTTTTTTAAAGTAACGCAATAGTTACCTTCCCTGGTAATTAGTTACTTTTATAATTATGTAACTGTTACCATTTGTGAGAAGAAACTAGTAACTATAACTAATTACTCTTTTAAAGAAACGTGCCCAACACTGGTAAGATTAGATTTCGATTTTTTTTTTTTTTCTTATATAGCAGAAATGGTCTTTCATATAATATATATTATTGACAGTGACAGTGAGTATTGAAAAATAGTTTTTAATGCTATATCTTTTACATTTAGATTTTTTAAACTATTACATTTTGTGAAAAATGGTCATATTTTGGGCGCCAACCTGATTTCACCAAGTAGGACATGTTCCTGGATTAACATCTATGTTGATTCTGGAACAACATTCCAATCAGCCAATCAGAATTAAGGGAGACGTTTACTGTTTATGTTAAGTTTAGACTTACGGTTAGGTTTATGCACTTCTACATGATTGTTATCCAACTATTATTCCCCTCTGATTTTTTGAATAATTTACAGTTATGTTTGGGTTTAGGGGTAGGGAATAGGCATGAATTACATTTAATAACTTTCGATGTTCCAGGATCAACATAGATGTTAATCCAGGATCACATCATACTTGGCAAAATCATGACGTACCATATTTCGGGAGTAGGGTTAATACACCAGTATTGAGGGCAAAAAGAAGTTTGAAAAGGCTGAGTGTCGATGGTATACTGTTTATGAACACTCCAAAGCCTAGTGCTGCAGGGGGTGTGGTTGTAAAGGTGCCACCTGTGCCCCTAAACACAACAATGATAGAAGAACAGTTTCATAAACATCTGGCAAACAGCCGTCTCCAGCCTGTTGCACACTAGATGAGAAGTGCCATTTAATTTATATTGCTTTCAATTTGCCGTGGACACCGAATAATGTGCTGGAGTGCACACAATCATAGAAAAAATCTGATGCGACAAGGTGGTGCTTCTCGTTTGGACTCAAAACAAACTCAAACTCAAAACCCAATCCAGGCTCATTACGGTTTACATTTCTGGGGACAGCGAAATACGTAAACGGAGGTAGGTCTTCTCGCAGTTTTTGTTTTTGCAAATCTACTAAAGGCCGCTGTGTACGTTTTTTGATGATCTCAAATTTCCCTAGCGCGTCCTCTTCTCACATAAATCCACCAGAGGGCGCAATATACACTTCAGCCAACTAGGCCAGCTTGCTGTTGACTGACTGACTAACCAACTGACCCACCCATCCCCGTCCCTAAACCAAACCGATAATGTTTTCAAAAGCAATATAGAAAAAGAAAAGCAGTCACGTGATTTCACCACCTTTTCAGCCTGTTGTTTATTTATTTATTTATTAATATTATTATTATTTTTGCTCTTATTTTACCTAGTTGATGGAACCGTTCTTTACGGGACTCGAACCCTATCATCGTGGTCAACTCCATGTCCCAAGTCCATCGACGTATGCGGTGAGCTACTGGGCAAACTGGTAACACCAGAAAAGCCATCCGGAGGTAAGTGGTCAGCGGGTTGCGCTACAAGGAACAGAAGCCGTTGCGGTGTCATACCGCCCCATAGCGTTTGTTCTGAAGACTAAATGCAGCCAGACGTACCTCTGGCTACATCGTTCATGCTCTCCAGAAATGTAGACGGGTACGTATCCACAATGAGCTTGTGTTGCAACAACCAACTTCCTTTTGGCTGGATTTTGTTCTAAATGGCGTCATTTTGTTATTCAAGTTTTTGTTATAAGTATGCCAAGGCCTAAATATCTTTACATTTAAGTGTTGTAACCCGACGTTTAGTTTGTACATATTTGACTCAACATTGGTTTCCAACAACCCAGATTTGTTTGTAGAGTGTATACAATTGTCTTCATGATGTAAAAGATTTGTAAATACTTTTTTGCTGTTGTTGTAAATACATACAAATGGTTACAATTTAAACATTTTGTAAGCTTCAGCATGACTCTTTGTTTTAGCATTTTAGTAAATGTTGCATAGTCATGTATACGCAACAAGGCCAAATCTGAACCATCTCAATATATTTATACCATTGTGGATTTGTGTTTTAATGTGATTTCAGTCTATGCCCTTGACCATAAACCAGACAAACAGCCCACCACCCACACTTTTACCATAGTTCACCGCTGTACCAACCCAATGCAATCAAAACCCAAAAAGGGCACTTTTATTTTTGGAATATTGTTCCTCTAATGAATCACAGTTTCATTTCTGAGGTTAAGCGTTTCATGTAAAAACTCTGCCTTGTGAAAATCTGTCACTCAGCCAGGAAACTTACCTTTTCAATGAGCGGTGTAACACACTTTCAAGCCTGTCTTGAGTTGGAAATGACCTTTTTTATCTTGTTTTAGAAGCTGACAAGCGGGGGAACTTGAGCGGCTGACGTGAATGTCAGACGAGCCGTGTTGTTTGTTAAAATCGTGACAGCGTTTATATTGAAAGGCGATGAGCTTGGTGATGAGCAGGAAGGCGCAGTGCTTTCCGGGCGACTGTTTCTGTCAGCAAGTGAAGGAAGACCACTGTCACGGAGCCTGTGTGACAGGTAGAGAAGATCCTGCTGAAGGCCATTAAAAATATAGGCAGTGACAGCCCTCTTACACTTGAGTCATTAGCAGGGACCGGCTAATGATAACTGGGTGTAAGTTTGGTGGCCATCACAACTGTGGCTCTGACACTTCGAGATCTGCTCCTGTATTATTATTATTTTTTTTAAGAAAGAGTTTGATGGTAAAAGAGAGGAACTGCGATGGAAAGAGGCACTTGAGGGGTGGTAAATGTTTAAAATGAACTGTACATCGTTTGATAATGCTTAAAGCAAGACATGTATAATATTTGCTTTCACAGTTTTTATAGAATAAAATGTCAGATGCTATTTATCAAATGTGCAAATGCAAATAGATAAAAAGAAACACTAAAGTGTACATTGGATGTTTTCTTTACATTACACTGAGGGGAAAAAATACTTCACTAAAAATGCAAAAACTCCAATCTGACAGTGTTTTTGGCCTGCAGTGTTTTGCCTTACTAAAGAAGTTTAATAGCATTTTACTCGCTTTCTTGTCAAAGCAAACCTGTATGGCTTTATTGTACAAAAACATCAGAGGAGTGTTGCAGACTGTGAAGTTTTCATGCAGTGGTTAGCAAAGGTGAAGAGCTGCAAAAATGGTAAAAAGCATATAAAATGTAATCCCTGAAGCCAAACAATTATTTGATACACTGTAAAAAGTGAGTATTTGACAGTTCTTAAAAAAGCGAGTAAGCCTGTTGCCTTAAAATTAAGTAAATGAATTATGTGCATAGTTATAAAAATTAAGTCAACTTAGTGGTAATATTTCAGATATTTTTATGACAGTCTCTACTAGATTATAAATAATATATATATTTAAAAAATGCATTAAAATAAGAACATGCATAAATATGAAATATTCTAAAGCAGATGTTTAAATACATGGAAATCATAATAATAATAGTAATAGTAGTAATAACTCTTTGCAGCGGAATGTTTGACTAAATTTTCATTAGTTATGATATGTTAGATCTCTTAGTCCCTGCTTTGAATCAGTAACAGAAAGAGAGAGAGTGAGTGTGCGCACACAAGAAAGAGAGATCATATGTGTGAATGTAAATGCTCACAGACATATCTAATAGCTCATAGTAGCATGCGTTAGCTACCTCTTCACACACCCCAGTGACCTTGTGTGTAAGCACATGAATGAAGGCTCCAGCAACTTTCACTGAGTTACTATGGTTATTATTAATGTTTGAGGAGAGCATGTTAAACAAATTTTTGCACACCCTCCAGCCAATCTGAAACAAGATTATCTCTCTCTCTCTCTCTCTCTCTCTCTCTCTCTCTCTCTCTCTCTCTATATATATATATATATATAATTCAATTCAATAATTTCTTTATTGGTATGACAAATGTTACAAATGTATTGCCAACATTTATTAAGTTAATATATATATAAACATATTTTAGTTAATATATATATATAAACATAAACATAGTAAATATATATGTATATAAAGTATATATAAACATAAACATGGTAAATAATACTGTCGTGGCCAAAAGTTTTGAGAATGACACAAATATTAGTTTTCCCAAAGTTTGCTACTAAACTGCTTTTAGATCTTTGTTTCAGTTGTTTCTGTGATGTACTGAAATATAATTACAAGCACTTCATACGTTTCAAAGGCTTTTATCGACAATTACATGACATTTATGCAAAGAGTCAGTATTTGCAGTGTTGGCCCTTCTTTATCAGGACCTCTGCAATTCGACTGGGCATGCTCTCAATCAACTTCTGGGCCAAATCCTGACTGATAGCAACCCATTCTTGCATAATCACTTCTTGGAGTTTGTCAGAATTAGTGGGTTTCTGTTTGTCCACCCGCCTCTTGAGGATTGACCACAAGTTCTCAATGGGATTAAGATCTGGGGAGTTTCCAGGCCATGGACCCAAAATGTCAACGTTTTGGTCCCCGAGCGACTTAGATATCACTTTTGCCTTATGGCACGGTGCTCCATCGTGCTGGAAAATGCATTGTCCTTCACCAAACTGTTGTTGGATTGTTGGAAGAAGTTGCTGTTGGAGGGTGTTTTGGTACCATTCTTTATTCATGCTGGTGTTTTTGGGCAAAATTGTGAATGAGCCCACTCCCTTGGATGAGAAGCAACCCCACACATGAATGGTCTCAGGATGCTTTACTGTTGGCATGACACAGGACTGATGGTAGCACTCACCTTTTCTTCTCCGGACAAGCCTTTTTCCAGATGCCCCAAACAATCGGAAAGGGGCTTCATCGGAGAATATGACTTTGCCCCAGTCCTCAGCAGTCCATTCGCCATACTTTTTGCAGAAGATCAATCTGTCCCTAATGTTTCTTTTGGAGAGAAGTGGCTTCTTTGCTGCTATTCTTGACACCAGGCCATCTTCCAAAAGTCTTCGCCTCACTGTGCGTGCAGATGCGCTCACACCTGCCTGCTGCCATTCCTGAGCAAGCTCTGCACTGGTGGCACTCCGATCCCGCAGCTGAATCCTCTTTAGGAGACGATCCTGGCGCTTTCTGGACTTTCTTGGACACCCTGAAGCCTTCTTAACAAGAATTGAACCTCTTTCCTTGAAGTTCTTGATGATCCTATAAATTGTTGATTTAGGTGCAATCTTAGTAGCCACAATATCCTTGCCTGTGAAGCCATTTTTACAAGACGATTACTGAAATGATCTCAGCAGGACCTTTAATGACAGCAATGAAATGAAGTGGAAAGTTTTTTTCAGGATTAAGTTCATTTTCATGGCAAAGAAGGACTATGCAATTCATCTGATCACTCTTCATAACATTCTGGAGTATATGCAAATTGCTATTATAAAAACTCAAGCAGCAACTTTTCCAATTTCCAATATTTATGTCATTCTCAAAACTTTTGGCCACGACTGTAGTATAGTATTATAATGTATAGTATAATAATAATAATAATAATAATAATAATAATAATAATTAAAAAAAATAAATAAATAAAATAATAAATTAGGATAAACTATACATTTAACAATCAACATTTATGGATACATTCATTCATTCATTTTCTTTTCGGCTTAGTCCCTTTATTCATCTGGGGTCGCCACAGCGGAATGAACCGCCAACTTATCCAGCATATGTTTTACGCAGCGGATGCCCTTCCAGCTGCAACCCATCACTGGGAAACATTCATACACACTCATTCACTACAGACAATTTTAGCTTACCCAATTCACCTATACCGCATGTCTTTGGACTTGTGGGGGAAACCGGAGCACCCGGAGGAAACCCACGCGAACACGGGGAGAACATGCAAACTCCACACAGAAATGCCAACTGACCCAGCTGAGGCTCGAACCAGCGACCTTCTTGCTGTGAGGCGAACGTGCTACCCACTGCGCCACCGCGTCGCCCCATTTATGGATAAAACAGTAATAATAAATAGTAATAATAATAATCAGTATAATTATAATGAGTCATTTATAATCTAGTAATATAGATATATATTACACATACACATACATGAAATACTAAATAGGGCAGTTACAATATTGAAATAAATGATGATTATTCACCTGAAGGTAGTGTCCCAATGCAAAGTTTTGAATATATACTAGCAGATTTCTTTTTCTTTATGCAAATTACTTTTTCTTTTATGCATTTTTCGTCTTTCCTCATTTTTAGGCTGAAATGGTACCTGTGCATCTTTTGGCAGGTTTCCTAAAATCTACCAAGAGACCACCTCTGTAATGACTGCATGAGTCACCATTGAAGCAGGTGAAATATGCAAAGCTGGAAGAGCACGTCAAATTAATTCTATATTACTAAACCAATTGTATCATATAACTTTAACTAAATTAACTGTATAGCATTATGATCATTAGTTCTGAGCCCTAACCCTAAAGTCCTTGTCTACTTTATTAACTTTTTGCAAAAGCAGCACATCATCTTAAGGCAATATACAACCCTTTGCTTTGCTTTGCATCATGCTAAACAGCACCCAAGAACTAAGGTAATGAAGACTAAAGTCAGAATAATAATCCAGCAAGCGGAAGTCTCCATTTAGCCTCATAACATTATGATGAAATACTTGAGCACCAAGAGGAAATATCACCACTGTGCTGGTCACAGTCATCACACACCTCAAATATACCAGTAATCGTCCCATTTCTGATGATATTTTGACTCGCCATCAGTGGAGGATGATGGCTTTTGGCAGATCGTGACACGGTTCACCAGATCGCCATTTCCAACGCCTGGCCGTGAGACACCAAGATGACCTTTCCAACAGGAATCTCATATATTGCTTATATCTGTGGTTTATCAACAGCAGCTGATGCTCATTTCAAGCCACAGACGTGTAAATTTACCGCTGCTTGCTTCATCATCCACATTGGCCGTCAGTGGCCAGCAAAATAAAGCAGTGCGTAGGCAACTTTAAGGGAGCCGTGGACTTGACACAGCAGTCAAATGAAACTGCAAGAGGACATGAATTGTGACACTGACTGTCCATTCGCTTTTTAGACGGGATATAGTTAGACTCGCATGAGGGACGCTACGAATGGAGCACACACTCACATATACATACAGTACATATCAAGCAGTGCAGCCACGCCACAAATTTGACTTTTCCACATGACTGAGCGCTCTAATAGTCAGCCGTTCACTCCGACACATGAGTGCTAAAACCTTGTAATTTCCACTTTGCTTGTTGGAACATTTCTCTCAGTCTTTTCGGATTATTTCTCTGCTCGTCACATTCTAGGGAACGTAATGGATGAAGCAATTATGAAAAGTCAATGGGAGAAACGCTTAGTGGAGCTGTTGATTTAATAGTAGCGTTACAAATCAGTGACTGTTTTATTGTGTCTTTTTTTGATACATATAAGCTACATGGCTGAGACTTTTTTTTTTTATATATATCAAATCTTTGGATGTAGTCAGCAGTCTTTAGTTCTTGAAGGATAATGCCGTCAGTGGTGTTTGCTGAGGCAAGCATCGCCATTATATAGGGTTAGGGGGGTTTTCAAAGGCATTGACCTCAAGTGTTAGACTATGGAGTGTATCTTATCTCACACTCTGTGCTGCAGATGTGAAATGCTCATACTGAATCAAGTGTGTTGTTGAGAAGTGATGAGCTGTTGCTTTTTTTTAATTCATTTTCTTTTTTTGTAATTGGTTTTCATGATTTTCACCTGGTAGACAATAAATGAAGAGAAAAAAAATCTTCTGTCTTTTTACTCAGAGCTGTGAGAAGTCACCCAGAACACCTTAGCAACCGCATAGCAACAAACAAGGAACTCTTGAAACACCTTTGCATGTGGAAATGTTACATTTAGAGGAGGTAATTTTAGTAGTTTTATATTTATTATATAGGTTGATAGTTCTATCTATCTATCTATCTATCTATCTATCTATCTATCTATCTATCTATCTATCTATCTATCTATCTATCTATCTATCTACACATCAATCCATCTGAGTATCTATCTATCTATCTATCTATCTATCTATCTATCTATCTATCTATCTATCTATCTATCTATCTATCTATCTATCTATCTATCTATCTATCTATCTATCTCTCTATCTATCTATCTATCTATCTATCTATCTATCTATCTATCTATCTATCTATCTATCTATCTATCTATCTATCTATCTATCTATCATCTATCTATCTATCTATCTATCTATCTATCTATCTATCTATCTATCTATCTATCTATCTATCTATCTATCTATCTATCTATCTATCTATCTATCTATCTACACATCCATCCACCTGAGTATCTGTCTGTCTGTCTGTCTGTCTGTCTGTCTGTCTGTCTGTCT
>CAIGQV010016298.1:8149828-8168097 GCA_903798115.1 Danio jaintianensis
ATCTATCTATCTATCTATCTATCTATCTATCTATCTATCTATCTAACCATCTTATATATTGTTCTTTCTTTGGTTGTATCTATCTATTGTTCTAACTATTTATCTGTCATTGCATCCATCCATCTAGTTGATATATATAGTTTTTTTTTTTAACATTTATTTATTCATTTATTTATTTGTTGTAATTTTTTTCTTGTTTCTAATACATTTGTCAGGGCTTTATATTATTTATTTATTTATTGTACTGACTTGTATTTCACAAATCTGTCAGGATTTTGCACTATTAAAAACTGAACAGAACGTTGTAATATTAGCAGAATATTAATTGTGATAAGATGCAGTTTTGCAATTTTAATAGAAAAAAGTACATTTAATATATTATTATTTCTTTACATATTTTAATAGTAACATTATTTACTAACATATAGCCCTAACCACAGTACCAAACCACATCAACCAACTGCAATGATTTGTCAATGCTTACAATCATTAAGCTGTTCAAAATCCTTTGTGGAGTGAACTCATTGAGAAGATTTGTATTTAAAATCCTTTGCTAAGTACGTCAATGACATTTCTATGGCACTCCCATTTTCTTTACCTTAGACTAAATGACATAATGCCATTTATAAATAAAAAAAAAATAATAATAATCTCCGCCGACCAAATCTCACAGAAAAAATGGGTGGTGTTGCGCTAATATACAGTTATTTATGCTTCACTTTGTTCTTTCACAGCAGAGTAATCAGTGACCTGGATTTGACATGCATGCACAAACATATAAGCTGATCATTTTCATGGCATTATCAGCACTTATCGCAGCTTTTACGTGCCGGAGTGTTTGAAGTGCAATGCTCTGACAAGAGGAATGGCGCTGTGTTTTTTTTTTGGCTGTGGTTTTGGCGTGTGGAAGCCCTGAGGGTTCGTGTGTTTTGTTGCGTGCTGAGAGACAGCTGAAAGCAGCGCTTCTGGTCACACACCTGTGTAACATTACGCCCTGTGCAGGTCAAAGACACACACACAGACTCTGTCCCTCCGCTGTGTAATAGCTGCTCTGTGGTTCTGTGGGCAGAGTCATTACTGCTAAAACATGAGGAGTGCTCCTTTCAGAGAACACTGGGTTTTGTAGGAACATAGCCAAGTCATACATCAAAAAAAAATCTCTATATTATTATGAAACTATGATGATAATGACAAAATGGGGTCAGGAATTCAATTCATAGCAAAGAAAAATAATAATAATCCTAATTATTGTTGCTGTAATTATTATTGCTGTAATTTACTTTGGTACAAAATATTATTTCTTAATATTCTTTTTTTTGTTGAGGGTGGGTGAAGGGGTGGGTGTATATTTTAAACATGTATATTTAAAATAATTGCTAGTCTAAAGTTGATTTGCTTTATTTTATTTATTTATTTAGATTTTTATTCTGATAATTTATTCTTTCATGTATTTTATATTTATGATAGTCTGTATGATTTTTAGGATATTTTCCTTATGCTCATAAAGGCTGTATTTTTTTATGTTTATTAAAACAAACAAACAAACAAGACAAATGGGAAAATGGCATTAAAAAAAATACAAATTTACACAAAAGTTACAAATAAGCTATTCATTGAACTATTATTTATTTTTACATTTTATTATGTTTTTAATTTTGTGGAAACAATTAACCGTTGTTTTGATGCATATAAACCTCAAAATAATATTTATATAATAATAATAGTGTAAAAATGTGAATTAACACTTTTGTTCAGGGTAATGGATCATTGCAAAATATAACTAATAATTTGTTTATTAACTTCTGAAAATGTGTTATGTTAAGGTATTAAAAGGTGTTAAAATTATATATACATACATACAGTGCTCAGTATATATAAGTACACCCCTCACAAATATCTCATTTAAATTCATATTTTCTATAGGAAGCTATACAATATTATATTTGTGCATTTACATTAGATCAGTCAGTACTGAAGCCAAATCTGGAGCTTATCTAACAAAATAGTTTACAATAACGGTCAAAAAATTTGTAGCTCAAATTTATATGTTATACAAAAATATTAATAAAAAAAAAAAAGCACAAATCAAGAGAAGCAAAAAAATATAAAATGTTGAAATTTTGTAGGTTATAATTTTTTTTATATTTTGCTTGAATTTAAATGTATGATCTTTCAATTTTTTTAAATATGTTCAGTGACTAAAATTATATTTTAATAAATATATCTGTTTATTAAATCTGTTTTGTTTAAATGCACCAAAATACATTGCCTATATTCACTGAGAAATGGATAAAAATATTCATTTTCAAAATGGGGTGTACTCAATTATGCTGAGCACTGTATATATTTATTTATTTATTTTATTAAATTTTATTTAATGTGCATTTGATATTGAATCTTAAGATTTGGCAGGTAATTTTTTTCCTCCTCTTTTTCCTATATTTCCATCTACCAGTGATTTACAGTAAATGTATGATCAGCGCTATTATATATGTGAATGATTCATAAACGGAAGCAACTAGCGTCACCTGAATCTTCATCAGGTGCCAGGTCGAATGTGCCTGATCTTCCTGTTTCATTTATTTAAATCCCACTCTGCATTAATCTTTCAGAAACACCCTTGGTTTGGCCACTGTCCAGCAGCATGTCTCCAAACTTCAGATAAACAACACAATGATACGTTCGCCCTGTAGCCAGAACAAAGACACACCCCGGCAAGAAAATGCACATTCGTCTTGTCATGCCGTCCCACCTCCATCTGGCTTTTCTAAATTCCTCGGTGTTTACTCTGCTAACTCAGACCAAAGGTAATCATACGTTTACACGTGTAACTACAGGAGAGTTTTGACAGTTGAGATCACTGACGCTTTAAGCCGTAATCCTGAGATTATCCTGCCAGGTACCCGGAGAAATGGAACTTTCTGGAATTATTGCTGAGTGGAAAAAAATAAAATACCAAAGTCAAAGCAACAAATCAAGACATGAGCCCTCCACGAATATTGACACCCTTAGTAAATATAAGCAAAGAAAACAAATAAAAAAAATGTCTTATTGTTTAAAGCAGACCTGTTATGCCCTTTTTTTACAAGATGCAAAATAAGTCTCTGATGTTCCTAGAGTACTATTTTGAGCTGACACTTCACATACACAAACAATATAATGCAGGCCTGTAGCCAGCCTGGCGAAAGGCATGGTTCTTTTTCTCAAAAAGTGGACCTTTTTGCAGTTATACGCCTCATTTTCTAATTAATCATGAGATTTAAATACTGCATTTTAGTGACATTTTAAGCACTATTTGTAGCTGAATTAGCTTGTCGGATGGTCATCATAACTACACTTTGTGATGTACCAAAAATATTTCCTAAAGATTTAGAATAAAGAAACATGAAAAAATACTTATTTTTAAAATACAAATGTATAACATTATGTATCATTAGAAGAAAAAAAAAATTGAAATCTGTTAAAGTTTTAAATTAAAATCTGTAGCCTATTGTCATTTATTAGGCAAATAACAAACTGGCCAGCACATTCAACTGGCCATTTGAATGATGATGATGATAATAATAATAATAATAATAATAGTAATAATGTAGAGCTTCACAATTTTTCTAGCCTGTCTTGTTTAAAAAAAGTACATTTGAAAATTCATGTATAACAACAATAGCCAAAATAGTATTCACATTCATTTTAATATGGTCCAAAAAATATGTTTTTTTGTTGGTCATTTTTTGTTTCAAGAATAAGGTCCAAGATTTAGAAATGGAGAAAAGTTAAAAATGAGAAAAGTTACTTGTAATATGTTTTCTCTATTTAAATACAATACGGTGTAGCGAAAGAGGACTTCTCTTACATCAGATTGTGTTTTCTTGCACAGCTGGATGTTGAAAATATTTGTTGCAAATTTGTTGGTTAGATTCACAGAATGTTGTCACATAACTGTGTTTAAACCCCTTATAAAAGCAATTTTTTTTTTTTTTTTTTTTTTTTTGCATAATAGGTCCCCTTTAGCCGACATGAAATGGAAGTTAAGATTGTTAAGATTTTTTTTTTTTTTTTTGCCATTGTAAGAAAAAAGGCATGATTTGTACTTTGGCAAATGATTGGATATTAAAAAGTCATGGATAATAATAATAATCATGGGTGTTGCTAGCAAAATAAAAGAAGATTGACGAATGGATGAAGGCAGACGTGCCCTGATAGCCTAGCCCCAAAAGACAGATAGCTCCACCCAAAAATACTCTTAGCCCCGCCCTAAAGGCATTCCATGTGACCAGAAGTGAAGAAAAGTAGTTTCAAGGTTGAGGGAAGGTTATGATATTTGATTAAAGATTCTGAGGGCCAATTATTTTTTACAACATAATGAAGTGCACAGATACATGTTTATAACAAGCACTTCTGTATATACATATATAAATAAGTAAATTATGATTTCATTCCGACTTTAACCTTTTAATCTTTCGCTCAAAATTTAATTTGTTTTTGGAGAGTAGAGGATTTTTTTCTTGAAACTCTTTCAGATAGTTTGTAATGATGTATGAAATGTCGGTTTGTAGTTTTGGAGACTTTCTGAACTTCTGCAATTCTCCAGCTGATTCATAACATCATCGGTTGACTAGAAGTTTTCACAGTTTTTTTATGATGGACATGGTATTATGGCATCACAACACTGTCATTAAGAACAAACAATTGAAAATACAGCACAGTTTTATAAAGAAACAAATGTGTGGCACCTCTTTATGAATTTGTTTGAGTGAAATATTGTTGATGTATGTTCCTATTGATGTTTAACATATTTTAGGACACCTGGATGACTAGAAACAGGAAAGTGTTGAAGCACGACCTGCTGTTTGACGGGGGTGTAAATATAGAAACACACGGGTCAAAAGTCAATCATCACGAGACAAAAGAGCACAGCTGGGATTTGAAAAGGTTGTCGAGCATCACAAAATGGAAATTGACTATTGACAAAAAAAAAACACAGAAAATGCCCTTTTCCACCATCAGGACAATAATTAGGGGATTCTAGTCAATTGTAAATGTTAGGAATCAGTCTGGAAGAAGATGTTCAAGTGGCCAGACAAATTTACAACAATCACAGCTGGAGATTTGCAGAAGTGTGTTGGTTCAGAAAGTCTTCAAAACTATAATTTGCAACCCAGGCTCATTCTTAATACGTAGCCCTATATATATTTCTGGAGAGCACCAAATACGTCCCAGGAGCTATGTTTTTTGCAGTTTTTGCGAATCCACCAGAGGCCGCTGTGATCGCTTTTTCAGATCTCAAATTTCTCTCTTGAGTTTCATTCACGCCTGCTCTTCTCGCGTAAATCCACCAGAGGCCGCTGTCGACTGACTGACTCCTCAATACACCAGAAATTGTGTTAGAAACACTCATATGCTTTACATGTTTGTTTCTATGTTTGTTTATTTAACTGCTATTTTCATCTATAACACTCCAGTTTTGCATCCCGTTTATATACACTATGAACAGCAGCTACGCTAATTATTTTCTTTATTTTCTCTATTTCCACCTGGGCATACTCATTCCGAGGTCCCTAGAGACTATGCAGCACCATTGATGCGATCCAAGAGCCATGAAGAGATGATCCCAAGGTATCCATAATCCTGGACCAGGTCGTATCCCGAGCTGATGCTGTGGTCGTCATGGAGAAATGGAGTGCATGAGACCTGTTATGTCTCCATTTCCTGAATGACCACTGTGATAAACAAGTCCCCACATTGATCCTGCGGGCCAACCTGACCGCCTGCCGGTGCCCTACTCACACCTGCAGCTTCTCCATGATAGACGTCCAGATTCTTCAGCCTCCAGCGCCTAGACTGCAGCTCTGAACAGGAAGTTTGGCCAGACGAAACATGGTCGTGCCTAACAGAGCCTAGTTACTCTCGAGGTTTTTTTTTTTCCCTTCACTTCGTCAATTGGTGAAGTTTTTTTTCCTCGCAACTGTCGCCACTGGCTTGCTCAGATCGGGACTTGTGAAACTGTGCTTCGGTGGATTTGCTCTGCGGTGTTTGAACTTTCAGCAGTGAAATTTAAACCACACTGAACTAAACTACACTGAACTTCAACTCTGAAATCTGGACTTTACTAGAAATATGTTAAGCTGCTTTGACACAATCTACATTGTGAAAAGCGCTATATAAATAAACTTGACTGACTGACCGACTGACTGACTGACCCACCCTCCTCCTTCCCTAAACCCAACCAATAGTGTTTTCAAAAGCACCAATTGACCGGCGCCCACCCACTTCCCTAAACCCAACCGACAGTGTTTTCAAAAGCAATCCAGAAAAAGAAAAGCCCTCGTGGCCGCCTGATTTTTACCACGTTTTCAGATTTTACTACATTCTCACCCTGTTATTTACTTGTTTATTTTATTTTTTGGCTTTTGTTTTTGTCTTATCTGCTTTCTGGAACAGTTCTTCGCCGGACTCGAACCCTGTCAGCGCGGTCAACTCTGCTCTACGGCACAAGTCCGCCGACGTATGCGGCGAGCCACAGGACAAACTGAAAAGCCGTCCACACGGAGGTAAAAGGGTCAGCCGGTAGCGTGAAAAGGAACGATGTCATACCGCCCCGTATCGTTCGTTTTAAAGACTAAATGCCAGCCATACGTACCTCTGGCTACTAGGGTTGTCACGATACTGGAATTCGATACCAATCGATACTGAAATTTTAAAAGCGTCCATTTCCCGCTAACATTTGAGCGCTGTTAAGCACGTTCTTAAACAGCGCTGATTTGCCATTGTGTTCTCGTGCTCAACAGAAATGACTGTGTTTGACGTGACTTTGAAACACTCCAGTGTCCCTGTATCTGTGGTTACATTCAGTAAACAGCGGTGAAATTTCAGTACCGATTGGTATCGAACTCCAGTATCGTGACAACCCTATTGGCTACATAATTCACGATCTCCAGAAATGTATGTAGAGCTACGTTTTCAGAATGAGCCCATGTTGACAATTTGACATCACCGACATCCCCACAGCTTGTCTGAAAGGGCTCAAAGGAAAAGGAAGAACACAAATGAAGATATTTTGAAGAATGCCGAAAACCTATAACCACTTCAGCTTTATTCAAAATATCTTATTTTGTGTTCAGCAGCATATTACTCCAGTCTTTACACTGGCTGCCTGTTCATTTTAGGGTTTAGTTTAAAATTGTATCATTATTATTATTATTATTTTATCTCTAAAACGGAACAACTATCTGTGAACTTCTGACACTGTAAAAGCCTACCAGATCCCCTCGGTCCCCCAATCAGGATCTGTTGTGCATCCCCAAATCAAGACTTAAATGTAGGTGAGATTGTGCTTTCTGCATTGCGGCCCCCAGGCTTTGCAACCACCGTCAATATGACAAGCACCTTCCATCATCAGCTTTAAGACTAGACTCAAGACTTTTCTTTGTTCTCAAAGGCATTTGGCTGTTACGAGGTATAATCATTATTCTTAGTCTGTTTGTGGTTGTCTGTCTGCGTTCTGTTGATTTGTTGGAAAGCACTTTGGCCAATGAATGCTGTAAAAAAACGGAATAAGTGGAGGATGAATAAATGACAGAATTGTAATTTTGGGATGAACTATCCATTTAAGTAAAAAAAGCCTCTATTCTCTTCCAAAAACAAACTCAAGTGTTCAGTTTTTGTTAACATTTTAAGCAAAGATTCATTTATTCATTCATTTTCTTTTCGGCTTAGTCCCTTTATTAATCTCCAGTTGCCACAGTGGAATGTACCGCCAACTTATCCAGCATATGTTTTACGCAGCAGATGCCCTTCCAGCTGCAACCCATCACTGGGAAACACCCATACACTCCCATTCACACACATACACTCTGGACAATTTAGCTTACCCAATTCACCTATCGGCATGTCTTTGGACCTTCTTGCTGTGAGGCGACAGCGCTACCCACTGGGCCACGACGCTGCCCTTAAGCAAAGATAAAAAAGTTAAACATTAAAGACTTCTTTTTGTCAGTTTTCTTTGCTCATGTTTGGCTGTTGGGCACGGTGAAATTAAACATTTTATGAACAAAACTTTATACCTGAAATTTAATGAGTTTATTCTCAACATTTTATAAAAAAATGTAATAAAAAAAACTCAAAATAGTTTTCAAAAACTTTATTAACTTTATGAATTTAACTTAACTTTATGAATTGAAGTTTTTCCCTGAAACACAACTTTTAGTTTATTATTGACATTTTATTTAAACATTTTACCCCAAATTTAATGAATTCTCAATTTTAATTTTAACTTTTTTCCTGTTTTTTTTTTTTTCTCTCTAAACAAACCACATTTTTTTCTTGGAACAACTTTATGCTCAAAATGTAATGTTTATTCTCAACATTTTATTTCAAGTTGTTGTTTTTTTTTTCTCTATAAAATTGACCGACTTTAATCTCACACTATAATAACTTTTAATCTTAAAATGATTTGTTTCTTTTTATTAATGCTTGGCTCCAAGTCATAGATTTTTAATCATAAAGAAAGCTGAAATTGTCAATATTTGTATTCGAAATGTAGAAGAAATATCAGTGCTTCTTTGCTTAAATGTATTAAAGGGGACCTATTAAACTCCTTTTACAAGATGTAAATTAAGTCGCTGATGTCCCTAGAGTGTGTGTGTGAAGTTGCAGCTCAAAATAGCCCACAAATAATGCTTTATAACTTTTTGAAACTGACCCTTTTAGGCTTTGATCCTAATTGTGACATGTGGTGACTTTAAATTCAAATGAGCTTGTGCTCTTTTTTTAAAAAAGGGGCGGAGCTACAAATGCCTGTGTGTCAGCATAGTGGCAGATTCAAAAACAAGACTAACATCCTATGCTAATGAAGGAGAGATCATCACTAGTGGGCGGGTCTTTCCCCTCTGATGACACGTACAAAGGGAGAATGTCAATCAAAGTGTTTCTGCAGACTGTTTTTATCAAGTGTGATTATAAAAATAGAATGAATAATTTTTTACCCTTACAAACTAACTATAGTCACACACTGTTGCCACATAACTGCGTTTACACTCCTTAAGTGATTTTTGCATAATAGGGCCCCTTTAAGGATGTCAGTGTTATTTGAGGGCACTGTAGGCTTATAGGGGAAATTATATATAACTTAAAAGGGAAGTCATGAGATCATTGCGTAACATGCAAGAGCAATTGATTGTTCCCAAACTTTAAAAAGAGGAGGCCATCAAATGGAGAAAAGAGAGGCTGGTGCTCATTTTGGAGGTGCAGTGAAGCAGCTAAAAATAGCCGCAGGGCTGGTCAGACTGGCATTGTGAATTTGTGAGAGGCCGGACTCAGATTGTAGAGAAGATTTGAGTCCAGCTCTGATCTGGAAGTGAGACTGACAGACCAGTGCATCAGAAAAGCTCCAGACCAAGTGGACGACAGCACAGAGTTCAGTAGAGGTCACTTCAGCGTGTGCACGCTTGCCCTTTAAATCCGAGGAATCCTGGAGTGGGACAGAGGTCGCTGGGTTTTATTGCTGACCCTTTGGTTTTTGTAAACCGCCTCGTTATTCTGTCAGACCTGACTGAGCTGCTTTATTTGATGCATTTCGGTCTTGTTTCCTCAGGCCTCAGGTGTCACCGACTCCTTTTACTTTTCGCCTTGTGTCAGTGAATCTCATGTCTCATGTGCTCTCCTTAATCTGAACTTCTCGTCTGAGCTGAACATTATTACCATTGGAGAGATTTGTCGCATCTGAACCGTACAAAAAGCTGGAATATGATGATATGTACATTTATTTTACAATATAATTTAAATTTATTATATAAAATAATTATATTTTGTACTTTTTAATGTATAAAATGGCATTATTATTATTATTATTATTATTATTATTATTATTATTATTATTATTATTATTTTTATCATTATTAGCTTTTTTTGTAAGATATACCATTATTTATATTTGTTTATTATTTACTTTTTTGGTATAATAATAATAATTTTGTTGTTGTTATTGTTATTAGTAGTAGTAGTATTAGTAGTAGTAGTGCTAGTATTTTTAAAATTAGTAGTATTAATAAAAAATAAATATTATTATTTTTATATATTATTCATTGCAGAATGAACCGCCAGCTTATCCAGCATATGTTTACACAGCGAATGCCCTTCCAGCTGCAACCCATCACTGGGAAACATCCATACACATTCATTTACACACACACACACACACACCATGGACAATTTTAGCTTACCCAATTCACCTATAGCGCATGTCTTTGGACTTGTGGGGGAAACCGGAGCACCCGGAGGAAACCCACACAAACACGGGGAGAACATGCAAACTCCACACCAGCCAACTGACCCAGCCGGGGCTCGAACCAGCAACCTTGTTGCTGTGAGGCGATTGTGCTACCCACTGCGCCACCGTGCTGCCCCATCACAGTAATGTACAAAAAGTAAATCATTCATTTTCCTTCGGCTTAGTCCCTTTATTCATCTGGGGTCGCCACAGTGGAATGAACCACCAACTTATTCAACATATGTTTTACACGCTGTATGGCCTTCCAGCTGCAACCAAGTACTGGGAAACACCCATACACACTCATTCACACACACACACACTCATACACAACGGCCAATTTAGTTTATTCAATTCACCTATAGCGTATGTGTTTGGACTGTGGGGGAAACCGGAGCACCTGGAGGAAATCCACGCCAACACGGGGAGAACATACAAACTCCACACAGTAATGCCAACTGACCCAGCCAAGACTCGAACCAGCCACCTTCTTGTCCTCGAGTATCCGCAGCTGTATCTCATCTTTACCCTTTCAATCCAACAACATCCCAAAACTACATAGCAAAGGCCTGGCAACCATCCCCACCAGCCAGGCATCATGACTACAGGTTTTACACCAGCAAGCACCATTTATTAGTATGTACATCTGTGAATCATATTCAGGCAAGAACAGTTCTCATCGTCTGTCAATGAACCATGCAGCAAAAGTCACAGTTCAGCAACGGTTCATAGGTCAAAGTAGCAATGAATTTTTAAATGAGTCGACTGCTGACAAGGTATAAAATACACTCCATACCTCTGCAGAAAACGAGAGCTCCACAGGACAGGTAACATGTCAAGCCAATGTTAACACGTGCTCCCTGAAAGAGACCGCATCAATTACATGCAGAAGACGGCACATCTAGACAGGGAACTCATCAGCTGTCTCCCTGGAATGAGATACAATCTGTTAGTTACATTTGACCTTGAATACTAATGTATCTAACAGTGAGAGCGAGAGGAGATGATGTAGTTATATGCCAGGATTCAGACTCAGACTCAAACTCAAAACGGGCAGCATGAGATTATTGGCTTTTTGAGGAGGGTTGTGTTTTGAAGCGTTTAGACTAAAAAGCCTGATATATCCACAAGTGTTTTATTTATTTATTTATCATTCATTCATTTTTTTTTCGGCTTAGTCCCTTTATTAATCAGGGGTCGCCACAGCGGAATGAACCGCCAACTTATCCAGCATATGTTTTACGCAGCGGATGCCCTTCCAGCCAGTACCCAGTACTGGGAAACACCCATAGACTCTAACATTCACACTTACATCCATACACTATGGACAATTTTGTTTACCCAACACGGGGAGAACATGCAAACTCCACACAGAAATGCCAACTGGCCCAGCCAGGACTCAAACCAGCGACCTTCTTGCTGTGAGGCGACAGTGCTAACCACTGAGCCATCGTGTCGCCAGATCATAACTCATTGGATAAAATACCATGGAACGTGACATTTAATTTGCATAGCAACAGGCAAAAACACCTTAGTAACCATAAACATCACCATAGCAACTACCTACTATAACTATAACAACATTCTGAAAATGTTTAAAACCAACTGCATCAGCCACATTGCTTTAGTCCCCATGAACCGGAAGCTGCGACTGTTTTTTTTTTTTCGTATTGTGAGGCAGTTCCTAGAGAAACAGAGTATTAAATGGTAAATTCTAGATCGGATATGCGGCCGGCCAGAAGTGCGATATGCACATCAATAAAGCAGCAATTTTTTATGACACTGTATAACAATAATTCATATTTTTACAGTGCTGTGACGGTTGGGTTAAGGGTTGGGGTGGGGGTAGGCGTTAAAAAATACAATTTATTGGGTAATTTAATAGATAGCATAAATAATACTCGGTACAACTACTGTTTTTGCATTACTGTGACGGTTGGGTTTAGGGCACCCGCTTCGAATGTTATCAGTCGATTGAATGGGCGTTATCAGTGGTTTATCAGCTGATAGATATGGGCCAGTAGGGGCCTACTGCGCCTACTGGTAGGCTCAGAAGGCTGTTATCAACCATCCACATAATTTATCAGCTATACTAATAGAGAAGAGTTCAGATTCAGATCTGTTTTTACATTACTGTGACGGTTGGGTTTAGGGTTGGGGTAGGGTTAGACGTTAATAAAATACAATTTATGGGAAATTTTACATTACTGTGACGGTTGTGTCTTTAAAACGAATGCTGCGTGGCAGTATACACGCTTACCTCCATATGAATGGATTTTCAGCTGTTATCAGTTTCTCCAGTGGCTCACCGTGTACGTCGGCAGACTTGTGACGTGGTGCGGCGTTGACATTGATCACGGGGTTCGAGTCTGGCGAAGAACGGTTTCAGAAAGCAGGTAAGACAAAAGTCGAACAAGTAAATTATTTGTTTTTATTGCTTTTTTAAAAACTGACGGTTGGGTTTAGTGAAGGAGGAGGGCGGGTTAATCGGTGCTTTTGAAAAAATAATGACGGTTGGGTTTAGGGAAGGAGGAGGGCCGGTTAATCGGTGCTTTTGAAAAAATAATGACGGTTGGGTTTAGGGAAGGAGGAGGGCGGGTTAATCGGTGCTTTTGAAAAAATAATGACGGTTGGGTTTAGGGAAGGAGGAGGGCGGGTTAATCGACCTCTGCTGGATTTAAGCGAGAAGAGCAGATATTTGATATCTCATATAGCTGATTAACCATGTGCATGGTTGATAACAGCCTTCTGAGCCTACCAGTAGGCGCAGAAGGCCCCTACTGGCCCTTTATCTATCAGCTGATAAACCACTGATAACGCCCATTCAATCGACTGATAACATTCGAATTCGCTGTTAGGGTTGGGGTGGGGGTAGACGTTAATAAAATACAATAAATGGGAAATTTAATAAATAATAAATGATACGGCCGCATCCATATCCGATCTAGCAACAACCATATTAAATGAGAAAACAGTGGGCGTGGCTTGTTTTTTTTTCTACTGCAAACTGATTGGATGTAGGCATTTCATTAAGAAAGATGGGGAAAAGGGTTTTTGAAGAGTTATTACAACTTAACAGACACCTCCTCCTCACCATTTCGGTTTGTTGTCAAAACTGACAGTTGGAGGGGGCGTGGTTAAGTATGTAAGCCATGCCCAATACCTCAGACAGACGTAATCCGAGAATTTAACTGAAAAAAAAAACAGGAAGTGCATTTTCAATTAAAGATTCAGATTTCAATTAAAGATTACAAAGGCAAACATTTTTTCTTTTCTTAATGACACGCACAGATGAATTGTTCACCACAAAACTAGCAATGTGAGCTTACAAAATCAACATGGTTAGTTTTGATTTCTTGGGCACTTTAAACTCCTCACTCCGCCTTAGAAACCACATAGACACTTTATAGAAATCATACAAAATACCCAAGACTTCACATTACAACATGCTTAAAAACTACAGAGTATTGAATTGGCAATCACACACAACACCCTAGCAAACACCTAGGGCTAGAAATACCACAGTATACTATTGATCACATAGCAGCATTATAACAACTCAGCCAGCGCACAGCAACAATAGCAAGCCCTAGCAAACACATTGCAACAACGTAGATCCCACAAGCACACCTTAGCAACTACCATAATACCTTAGCAACAACGTAGACTGTCATATTGATGTTTGTTATTTATAAACTGTGATATGTGTTTTTAACTGTGTAGGATCAAGATACTGGAGTTTATATAAATATTTGGAAATTATTATTATTATTATTATTATTATTGTTATTGTTGTTGTTATTGTTATAATTATTGTTGGTGTTATTATTGTTGTTATTATTATTATTATTATTGTTGTTATTGTTATAATTATTGTTGGTGTTTTTATTTTTGTTATTATTATTATTATTCATTCATTCATTCATTTTCTTTTTGGCTTAGTCCCTTTATTAATCCGGGGTCGCCACAGCGGGATGAACCACCAACTTATCCAGCATATGTTTTACGCAGCGGATGCCCTTCCAGTAGCGCATGCCCTTCCTATAGCGCATGTCTTTGGACTTGTGGGGGAAACCGGAGCACCCGGAGGAAACCCACGCGAACACGGGGAGAACATGCAAACTCCACACAGAAATGCCAACTGACCCAGCCGAGGCTCGAACCAGTGACCTTCTTGCTGTGAGGCGAACGTGCTACCCACTGCGCCACCACGTCGCCCCATTATTATTATTATTATTATTACTGTTATTATTATTATTATTGTTGTTGTTTTTGTCATTATTATTATTATCGTTGTTTTTGTTATTTTCTTTTTAAGTTTACATTTTAGTTCAAACATATATTTTAGTAAATTTTGTTGTTGTTATATATACAATTATTATATATTTACAGTATTTATTCACCTTTGTTAGCAGTAGTTAATTATAAATTATAATATAGTATTATAATAAAATTACAATAAAGTTCATTGTTAGTTTATGATAACTTACAGTGCATTAACTAACATTAACAAGCATGAATTTGGATTTTATTAATAGATAATTCATTAATTCATTAGCTATTATTATTATTATTATTATTATTAGTTCATGTTAGTAAATACATTAACTAATATACTCTAAAGTCTGCCATATTAGGTTGTAATATGTGCTAATATTGCAAAAGCTTGCCGAGTCTTCCATCATTACTGTGGTATCCTGTGATTTATTGGCAATGTCTGAAAACTCCATTAGATAAGTCTGTCTTTTAAAAAGCAGGACAGCATTTAAGGACACTGTTTTTTTGATGGAAAGTTTGCCGGACGTGTTCAGGTTTTCAGTAGCCGCCCATTAGCAGATGTCGCTCCACAAACTCTCTGTCTGGAGAGGTCAAGGATAAAGACTGTGGCATTTGGGACCAAAGAGTTCCTCATTTGGCTCAAGCAGATACAGAAGAGAGGATCTGGTGCGAAATCTGTCAGACACTCGAGGCTTCGCCTAAAGCCAATCCACTGCGACTGACAGCAAGGAATATGAGAGCAGGCATTTGTGATGACTTGTCCCTCACGCCGTCAAACTAGTTTGTCACTTTGTCGGAGGCTAAAAGCAGCAAGCAAATTAGCCGTGAGTTATAAGTGCTGTATTTCTGAACCTCATTCAGTGGAACAAAGTCGGACGGGCATCTGACAGAAGCTCCAGCATGTTAAAAGAAGCAGTTGTTCTATTCATTTTGTTCATATTTTGCTAATTTGTCATGTACAGACTAGCACTTTTAGCTTAGCTTAGCATAAATCATTGAATTGGATTAGACCATTAGCATTGTTAGAGCCATGAATTGATTTAGTATTCGCTATTCATAGTGCTCAAATACATGTAGAGTTTACATATGTTGATATGTTTAGTTGTGTACATTGTCCGATTTCCTCCCTTCCCCTTTGTTTGTGATTATTATTATTATTGACCTCTATTGGACTGCATAAAGTTATATTACGGGGCATACACGATGCAAAAGTGACAGCAAAAAATACAAATAAAAGCAAGCCTATGAGATGGAAAACAGACTTCAAGGCTTGTTTTTTCTTTTTCTTTTTTGCTTTCACTTTCCAATCTCATATTCCCTGTAATATAACTTAAAGCAGTCCAATAGAGGCGGAGCAAACCATCACAAACAAAGGGGGAGGGAGGAAATCAGACAATGTACACAACTAAACATATCAACCTATGTAAACTCTACATGTATTTGAGCACTACGAATAAATAAATAAAAAAATGGCTCTTACAATGCTAATGGTCTAATCCGATTCAATGATTTATGCTAAGCTAAGCTAAAAGTGCTCCCGCCGAACCACAGATTAGCTTAATGGATTCAAAAATGGTAAAACTCAAATGTTCATCTCTAGGGTACATGTAAAATGAGCCTATTTCCCCCCAAAAAGGTGGAGTGTCCCTTTAAATGTGCAACCTAAATTTATCAATTATCTGAGAAACCCTATTTATGTATGATTGTTTATGTATGATTCATATGAGAGCAGGCATTTGTGATGACTTGCCCCTCATGCCGTCAAACTAGCTTGTCACTTTGTCAGCGGCTATAAACAGCAAGCAAATTAGCCGTGAGTAATAAGTGCTGTATTTATGAACCTCATTCAGTGGAACAAAGTCGGACGGACATCTGACAGAAGATCCAGCATGTTGGAAGAAGCAGTTGTTCTGATCATTTTTTATTTTTTTTTTATATTTTGTAAATTTGCCTGAGGAGATGAACTCATCATTAAGCTTATCTCCGGGTCTGGTGGGAGCACTTTTAGCTTAGCTTAGCTTAGCATAAATCATTGGATTGGATTAGACCTTTAGAATTGTAAGAGCCATGGCTCTTACAATGTTAATGGTCTAATCAAATTCAATGATTTGACATGGTTAGCAGACAAAAACACGTTTTTTTGCAGTGGCCCAGCCAGAGTCCTGACTTAAATTCAATTGAGAATCTGTGGCGGGAGCTAAAGATCAGGGTGATGGCAAGGAGACCCTCCAATAAATCAAATGATGGCTCTTACAATGCTAATGGTCTAATCCAATTCAATGATTTATGCTAAGCTAAGCTAAAATTGCTCCTGCCAGATTTTAGATTAGCTTAATGGATTCAAAAATGGTAAAACTCAAAGGTTTATATCTAGGGAAGTCGTAAAAAAAAAGTGGAGTGTTTCTTTAAGTCTGCACCTACTAGTAAATTCATCAGTTATCTTTATGAAATTATGTATGGTTGTTTATGTATGATTCAATATGAGAGCAGTTTGTCAGTGGCTAAAAACAGCAAGCAAATTAGCCGTGAATAATAAATGCTGTATTTTATTTATTTCTGAACCTCATTCAGTGGAACAAAGTCAGAGGGACATCTGACAGAAGATCCAGCATGTTGGAAGAAGCAGTTGCTCTGTTCATTTTTTTCATATTTTGTAAGTTTGCCTGAGGAGATGAACTCATTGGACAGCAATTTATCACCAATGAGATGGAAAACAGACTTCAAGGCTTGTTTTTTTTTTTTTTTTGTGGCCACCCAAACATGTACAGCAGCACTTCTTGCCAAGATTCTTTAATTCTGCTATAATCTCTGGAAATAACATAACCAGTCGCAACATGGCATGCCTGAGTCATCGACTGAATGCAGTTATTGAGAAGAAGTGATAAGTTGGGGTTAAAATGAAATGTTTGATGAGTTGATCCACAAAAAAAGCATCCTCTGACTGATATTTGACAAGTGTTGGATCATTGTGCTAGAGTCAGACAGGGGTCATAGATGTGTGCTTCATTACTCTCTGCGACTGCTGGAAGACTAGCCGTTAGCGGGTTTGTTCATTTAACTAGATGTGAAGCCATTGAGAAGCTGTTTCGTATTTTACTAATTAAGCTGAAATTGTAATAATAATAATCTACAATACAAAACTATAATAATAATTGAACATTTTTTATCTGATAAAATTAACTATCACTTTACAAATGAGATATAGGCAATGCTTTGTAAGTATTGCCTTACTTGCAGAATGAATTTATTGAATTTTTATGTTATATTTATTCAGTATTTTAAAAAATAATTATAAATTTTATGACAAATTCAATGTCAATAGGCTACTACAGTATCATTACATATTATAATAAACTATACAGATACTTTATAATGACTTGAATATATACAGTAAAGCAGATGTAAATGTTGCCGGGGTCATATTATTATTATTATTATTATTATTTATTTATTGATTATTATTTGTTTATGTAACTACATGCATTTGGTTTCTCATTAATTGTAAGATATATGATATTTAAACTTAATATTATATATTGTTGATTTGAAGATGTAAACTGTAAATGTAAAATATATAATAATATGTAAATAAAAGTCACATTTGCAGCATGATACTATAAAGATTATCTGAAAAAAATACATCAATTTCATCTATCTATCTATCTATCTATCTATCTATCTATCTATCTATCTATCTATCTATCTATCTATCTATCTATCTATCTAT
>CAIGQV010016298.1:8168107-8182979 GCA_903798115.1 Danio jaintianensis
TATCTATCTATCTATCTATCTATCTATCTATCTATCTATCTATCTATAAAGATAAATAAATAAGTCAAACACTTTAACATGGTTCAAATAAAATTGACTTCATTATTTAAAAAAATATGTACATTAATAAAAACTAACACAGTCTCTTAATGGTCTTATGACCTGATACTATATATAATCCACATTTGTATTAAGTTTAAAGATGCACACAGTGAAAGGGATGTATAAGGTATAACGTAAAAGTGAAATGTACTGAAAAAAATAGTACAGAAATATCTGTGTATATGACATCCAAACAAAATAAAATCGTTTCAACTCTAGCTGAATCTCTTTAGAAAAAATGCACTTAATTTTATGGCTATTCATTAGTGTATGAGCAGACTGAAAATAGACTGTTTATAATTATGTTTCATGCTCCACTAGAAGGACCAGACTTTGGTATGTTTAAACTGGAGGTCTAAGAGGACATTATGTACTAAACCAAAGCTGCCTCTAACAATAATTTCAAGCATGTTTCAGTTCAGATCTACAGTATGCTCTCAAACATTAATTGATGTGCATTAGATGTTTCATGGATTTGTTGGCAACACAGAACTATAGATCATGAGGGCAGACATGCTGAGTTCATTACTCAACATCCCCCAGAGAACCCGATATTGCTATGCCTGTTTGCTGGATAACATACAGAGCCCACTAGTAGCATCTGTCTCTAATGGAGGCTGTTAACTTTTCAGACATTCCCATTCCCTCATGTACAGAGAAACATGAAGTCATAGAGCATTTAGCATAACATCATATATATATAAACATACACACAGCAAAAGGGGAGAAGAAGCAGACAAAAACACTCTTTTTTTTTAATTGGCCCAGCCAGAGTCCTGACTTAAATCCAATTGAGAATCTGTGGAGGGAGCTAAAGACCAGGGTGATGGCAAGGAGACCCTCCAATAAATTAAATCATGGCTCTTACAATGCTAATGGTCTAATCCAATTCAATGATTTATGCTAAGCTAAGCTAAAAGTGCTCCCATCAGACCCAGAGATTAGCTTAATGTATTCAAAAATGGTCACACTCAAATGTTTATCACTAGGGGAGCTGTAAAATGAGGCTATCCCCCCCCCAAAAAAGTGGAGTGTTCCTTTATATCTGCATCTAGTGGTAAATTAAACAATTATCTAAGAAACCCTGTTTAACTGGCAGCCAATCGTTCTAGGTTGCAATTAAATATATTTTTTCAGTTCTAAAGAGGCTAAAACACTTAAAAAGGAGGTTATTTGGAAATGTGTTGGGGACCCCAAAAGTGATGAACCTGGCTGTTTCCTTTTAGTGATTCATTTAATGTTAATTGTGCAGTTTGTCAGATTATTAGGGCTAAAAAAATATAAAAACAAGAAGGAACCATATGATCAGGAATCTACGATAATAAAAAACTCACCTCTCAGATTTTCAACACCACTGACTCTAAACAGGAAGCAAGAGGGTTCGTCACTTTTTTTGTAATTATATACTTGTAATAGGGTTGTCACGATACTGGAATTCGGTACCAATCGATACTAGGATTTTAAAAACCTCCATTTCCAGCAAACATTTGAGCACTGTTGAGCACGTTTTAAAGCCACAATTCATCAGCGGATCGCTCATATGTCAGCTTATAGTCAAACTAGCTGATCGACGGGACTTTGAAACACTCCAGTGTCCCTGTATCTGGGGTTACACTCAGTAAACAGCGGTGAGTTCGGTGAACTGATGACCTTCACGGCCAATCACAGTCATTTCTGCTCAGCAGCGCTCAAATGTTAGATGTTTTCAGTATCGATTGGTCCCAAATTCCAGTATCGTGACAATCCTAGAATGTACAGCATTCAACATTTGAAGTGGTTCAAACCTTTCTTTAAACTTGTCCTAAAACTATTGAACAATTTTGAAAAACTTTTTCGATCCCTTTCAAATGTTGACTATATATATATATATATATATATATATATTAGGGTTAAATGGACCTGCTGTGAAATATAATAAAACTTGTAGGCCAAAAAAAGACATTTAAAGCCCCTGAGAGTTAAAACCAAAAAGTGAAATCCCTGCACAGCTGTGAAAAACCTTGCTGTCCTCAGCAGAGCAACACTGTCCCATAGAATATCATCAACATAAATGACCTGTATCGGTTCTCATCCATTTTTACACATCGTCTACTGAGGATATATTTGCTGTTATGTGAGGTTAGTTCAGGATAAAAAATCAGGTATGTGCACTGAAGCGCAGAGGACTCTCTGCCTAAAACTTGTATTTAGAGGGCATAATAAAGAATAGATGGTAGATGCCAAGCTCTCAGTGTCTAGTCTGCTTTAGCCTTGCATACTAAGAAACTGCAGGCGAATTAATCAAGTGTAAGTGGCGGTACGCAATACTCATTTCCAGCAATGCGAAGAGCCACGCTGCCTTTGTTTGTCTGGAAGCTGGAGTATTCACTCCACAATAATTTGCATACTTGAAAATAAAGAAAACCTTTACTGAAAGCGAACACTGCTTTGCACTTTACTTGAAGTTACAATGAGTGACTTGTCAAAAGTCATCGGCCGGCCTTTGTGCAACTTTCTTTTTTCATTTTTTTTTTAATGCTCTTAGCCTTTCCTGTCCAGGTGGCTTCCTTTACTCAAGGGAAGGCGGAAATTACTCAGGTTGATGTGAATGATTCTAGCTGATGGTTAATGGAAAATATTGGAAAGCCACTTATGTGAGGAGAAGGGGAAGATGAAAGTGTGGAGTGGATGAAAAGAAGCTGAGGAGCAATTGAATGTTGCACGCTGCTTGCATGCTCAATAAAAAAAAGCCTCTTTTTAGAATCCAGGGTCTGGCAGAGGCTAGTTTTGCAATAGCACGCTGTCAAGTTCTCAAACTCAGTGTTGACATGACTTTTGTAGGATGTTTGGATGTGATTTAGTGATTCAGTGCTATTATGGATGAAATGATACTCATGCTATTCCCAACTTTACAACAAGTTTTGCATGTTGAAAGTTGGCTTATGACCCAAAACACAAACTACTTCACAAACCAGAGAATGTATATAGTGTATATCAGTGGTGGTCAGCTTCAGTGTAATCCATATTTTTGTAGTTTGGTGATATTTTATGCCATTATGCATATATTTGATCTTGGTTTTGATGAGGATAAGGACAAATCTATTCACCGTTTTCTTCACCATTTTCATCTTTCTACTGTAATTTGACCAAGTGACAAATGCACTTGCTCCAAATATTGTACAAGTTTATAATTTGATTAGGGATGTAACGATTCACCGTGAGCCGGTTGAAAATCGATTCAAATACGTGACGATTCAAACGATTCAGAAGTGTTGAATGAATCGCGATACATTTTGTGAACAGAGGGGGCGCTGTGTTTACAGGCGCAAGCTCGCTTTACCTGCACATCAGCGGCAATCAAGAGGTGGAGCGGCAGAGTGAAATGACAGCGGTAAAGTGCGCCAGACAAAACACAAACTCTGTGCAAATACTGCAAAAAGACGTTTACTTTAACAGAACAACAAATATAATGCACATAAACCGTCAGCACAGTGAAAAACTACTGTCACAGATGTCTATACGCATAAAAACCCATTAATAAGCCAAGCCAATCGGACTGGATGATTTGCAGCTCCGCTTGCTCCGACGAGTGCTACGGAGATCACACGGTGCATCAGTGTTTTCATAGCGAAAGTGTGAAGATGTTTTTCAGACTGAAAGAGAAAGTTGTTCTGTTACAGAACCAGGTTTTAGCTTATTTTTACCGTCTCCTTTTCAAATTAGTTTATGCATATTTTAATAATTTGCTTATTATTATTGACTATTTAAAAATGTTCAAGATTATCTCTTCTTAAGTGTATCACACTGATACTTAAACTAATTAATTATACAAGTAATATTAATTATTCACCTTCATAATCATGTTCAACTCCTGTCTGTGTCCTACTATATAATCATTAATTTTATAATCAGTATTTTATGCCAGTCGTCTGGAGCAGAGGGCCTATTAACCACCTCTGTACACACTGCTCTCTGGTTTAGGAAAGGCTTTGCTCTCCACACCAGCCATCTCAGTCCCCAGTGAAAGAGGTCTTTTCATCAGCAGGGGACATTGTAAATGCAAAGACCTCAGCTTATGCCAGAAAACATAAATATTCTGATATTTATTTAGAAATATGTAAAATCCCAGCACAGTCACAGTTTTAGTTTGTTTTATGTTAATGAGTCTTCTTTTGTTTGTATTATTATAATTGTATTTTTGTATTTGTTTTTAAAATAGCAATTTAGTTAAGGCAGAAAATGTATTATTTAGCAAAAAATGTGCAGCATTTAAGAAAAAAATGAAAGGGCTCTTCACCTTAAATTCATTTCAAATAATTGTGTTAAAAAGTCGTGACTAAATTGTATCGTGAGGCTAGTATCGTGAATCGTATCGAATCGTGAGTCAGGTGAATCATTACATCCCTAAATTTGATTCAAGATCTCTGTAGGAAATGTGGTATCTGAGAGATGCAAATACATAACTTGTCATGTGTCTAACTTAAACTTAAAACAAGTGACAAATTATTTGTAATCAAATGGTCTATAATCTGCTTAAACATCTCTTTTAAAACTTGGAAAACAATTTATTTAGTAATTTCATGATTCAATGGTTAGCTACATTTTATTATTTGCATCTGATATGCTGTGTTAGAGTATATCACTCAATACCAGTCGATAAATAATTTTCTATTTATTCTCATTATTTTTCCTCCTTATTTATTTGTACCATGTGCTATTTGTGTTACTGGACATAATACTGCAGTACATCCAATGTATTATATATATATTTTTATTATTATTTTTGTTATTTACAGCTTAATTGGTACCACGTTAAAGGCACACAAACATATAAATGTAAAATTATGTACAAATATACAGAATAAATAACTCTCATCCACACTTGTACAAAATAAAGCTATGGTGCTCTTCCATACAGTAAAACATTTCAAGGCTTAACACAATAGTCTGTGTGCATATTTTCTCTATACATATATAGATATAGATAATCTTCTCTTCTCCAGCCAGTTAATGAAGACAAAACACCCTGCATAATTGTCATGCTGAAAGAAAATGGTCGGATATGATTTGTGTTTTTGAAAGCAAATTTAAACAACATTATCATACAAACCAGAAGCTACACTACTCAGTTTTCCTATGGGAAACGAAAAATGGCATAGACTGTGTGCGGACCCACAATGTGATTGTCATCAACCACTTTCAAATGGTATTTTAAGTAGTGCAATTCTTTTCTTTTCATTTTCTCCAAGAAAAAGCCCAGCAGAGTTTTTGTCCATATCAGAAACAGTGGAGGTAATGAGCAAGTGGGTCTGAATGACATAATTTGTGAACAAACTCTCCAGGCGTGTTGAGAATTCCAGGTGAGACGGCAATTTCAGACACGATAAATGAGCCCACTCATAAAGTCTGACCTTAGGGTCAAAACAATAGCCGCTTGGCAAGCCGCTTGCTGTTGATGGTGCCTTATTTATTAATAAATGCAATTTTCAAGCATCTTCAGATCCAAGTACCCCCATTATTTAATATTTAATGCACGAAAACTGTGTTGGGCATGTTTAATTCAAAGCTTAGCAAATCAGGGAATGTTTTAACTAACCATAAATGTTCTGTCTGACAGAAAAAAAAAAAAAAAAAGAAAGAAAACATGTTTTCTTCCCTTGCTACAGAGTTTAAAGATCTGCCACGTACATTAGAGATACACAGATATAAATGTGAAGTGAATCTATGCTAGTCTCCCTACTGTGTTGTAAACATAAAGAGAATGCATTAACCACAACACACAACAAATATTCTGCTATCAAAGCCAATCGTGTCCAAAGACGTAACTCTGTGACTCTTTCTGCGTGAAATGTCCAATAGCATGCTAGCGCCAAAGGTCCACCTGAAAAATAGACATCATGTCCACATCGAATGATTGCATCGTGAGAATCGCCTCTACTCTGGAGTTGTTGTATTATATCTCTCTATAACCCAGAATAAACTCTCAAGGCACTTGGAGTATCAAAGTATACAGTGTACTTATCTCAGTTGAAAGTCGTTTGATGCTCTAAGACTTCTAAATAGTCTGGTTCGGCATGTAAGTTGGCTTTGAGTTCAAAGTACTCGTTTTTAGTCTGTTCCACCATAACTTTCCGAGGCCTCGTATAAACGAGAGTCTCCATGAGCTTCAGCTCTTTGTGATGGTTGGGGACTTGCATGTCCACAGCTGGTTGTAGCTGTGATATGTTTTTCCTGAGGTATTCGGTGAGGCTGAGCTGTTGGAGTTCCCGCTCCCTTTCTAATATGTTCTTGTACAAGGAACTGGCATCTCCCAAACCCACAAACTCAGCGGGATAGTCGGAAACGGCCCTGAACTTCACGTTGGGCAGGGATTCACTGTCCTTGTCAAGAAGACTGTGGCAGATATGCTTGGCTTTCTCACTATCGTAGTCGCCTAGCTCATATTCTTTGTGCTGAGAGCAGTAACTAGGGTTTCGGCAGACCTGAACAATGGGGCTACGAGAAGGTTCGTCATACATGATGGGTCCTTGCCGCTCGGTTACGTGGTGGGTGGTCTTCTGGCCATACATGCTGTAATGCAGGTGGATAGGACTGCTCTCGCGAGGTTGCTCTTCAGCCTGTTTCTTCTTGGCTTGCCTCCGCCGACGGTGTAGCACAAACACAACTATCCCAGCAGCACAGAAAATGACGGTCAGGAAAAGGATGAGAAGGCAGAGGATGAGCACTGAAAGTGGCACTTCTTTCAGAGACCCGAAGAAGCTGCTAGTGCCACCTTGCGGAGCAGGCGTGGCTAAAATCCCATCCTCTGTGTGTTCGCCTATGGACTTATAAGTGACTAATCCAGGACAGAGAATGTCGTGTTTCAGGTTTCTAACATCAGCAGCTGACAGTTTTTGAGGAGTGTGGCATAAGATAGTTCCCACCACAGTGTCCCTGGTAAGCCTTTCCACCCACTGTTTGAGGCTGACCAAATCACAAGTGCAGTCCCAAGGATTGTCCTCAAGATAAATTTGCTCCAGAAAACTGAGCTGCTCCAATGCATTACTCACCGGTAAGTGCATAAAGACATTTTTCCTTAGGTTTAACTTCACCAAGGGCACATTGCGGAATATTTGCGCAGGGAGTGTGTTGAGTAGATTGTTGTTTAGGAACAGGAGTCTTAGATTTGTCAAAGGGTTGAACGATCCCGCCTCTATCTCTTTAATGACATTATACTCCAAGTACAAGTATTCCAGGTTGTGAAGACCAAGAAACATAGTTGCAGAGATTTTCTCTATCCTGTTTCCATTCAGGTACAGCTTTTTTAGATTGCTCAAGCTCAGGAAGGTTTCGTTGTCGATGTAGTCTATCTGGTTGTTGGCCAAATTGAGCAATTCCAAAGTGTCATATGTCACAAAATCATACTTGTAAAGTCGTTGTATCATATTTCCAGACAAAACCAGCTTGGTTGGGCTTTGTTCAAGAATGCCTATATCCGATATCCTTTGAATGCCTCGATCCTCGCAATGCATTAAAAAACCCGCACTTGGGTAACAAGAGCACACTGATGCACAGACTGTCCCGGGGCCATTTGCAGGTGTGGGTCTCTTTGCGTCATCTTTGGCATTCGGTATCTGGAGAACCTTGGTGGATGGAGTGACAACCATGTCTAAAGACTTTGACGGCTCTTCGAGGTTGATGTCAGCATGGGAGGGGCAAAGCGAATCCCTTTTGACCCTGGCCAAAGAGGTGCCCTTGAGATTTTCAGGCTTGTTGCAGACCACCTCGCCGATAGACGACTGCGCTCGCATGTTCTCAATCCACACTTTCAAATGCAAGATTTCGCAATTGCACACCCAATCATTGTCCTCCAACAGGAGCTCCATGATGCGACCGATATGCTCCAGGAAACCTACGTATGGCAGTGTCTGCAGCTTATTCCCGCGCAGATCCAAATGTGTCAGAGGCACAAAGCGGAAAATGTTGCTCGGAAGGAAGTCGATGGAGTTGTCATTGAGGATAAGAACTTTAAGACGGATGAGCTTGCTGAAAGCCCCAGGCTCAACGGCTCGGATGAAGTTGGTGTCAGCCTGAAGGTACTCCAAATTGACCAAACCCTGAAATGTGTCCTCCTTCAACATGACCAGGAAATTGCTGTTGATGTGCAGCTTTTTCAGGGATCCCAGTGCACTAAACACGCCAGGTTCGAGCTCCTGTATGCTGTTCGCACCAAGATGCAAGGTAATGGCATTCTTGAAAGCCTCCACGTCCTCTGCAAGTAACTCCACCAAGTCATTTTTGTATAAATTTAGATGAAAAGGTACATCCGATGGTACTTTCACTTCCGAGATTCTGCTTATGTTTCTCTCCTCACAGTTCACGTACAGTACTCCATCTTTCTCTTCACAGGTGCACAAAGATTTGCAAGCTCCGCCGTATGACGCCTTGGGCTCAGTATCTCCAAAACTAGCACCAGCAAAGAAGGAGCAAACGAAAACAATCCTGGCCAGCATTTTTTTATTATTTCTTCAGTGTATCTGCAAAGAGAACACAGGGGAGAGAAGGAAAGGTAATTACTGTGTGCAGTAAGCAGGAAAAAAAATATATATATAATAACTATAAACAGAACGCACTGAATTGTGTAATTTATTGCAAAAAGCTCACAATGCTGAGTCTAATGAAATAATCAGGGTACAGTTTGGAAAATCACTTATCTGTGCCTAAATACAGATATTCAGAAGTATTAAAAGCTATTAAAAGAGAGTTACACACATATTGCATTTTAATATTGCGTATAAGCAGTGAGTGGAACACTCACCCAAAGCTCTTTATGACTAACTCTAAAATAGTCCTAAATGAACAGTTTGGTTGCGTCATTGATAATGATGGTAACAGTGATAATTATATCACATTAAATACTTAGGGAAATAATTAAGTATCTGAAATTACTGGGGTAATTATATTCTAATCAAGAAACAGACTCATATGCTTCAGAATTTGTAGATCAAGCAACTGAACAAAAAGTTTTCACAGTTTTTTCACAACAAAAGCAAAGAATTTGTATGCATGCATAACCTACATTTGCACCATGACAGACTGAATGCTGCACAATTTACTTTTCATCAGTCCCCAGCAACAGACACCCTCCGAGACTTTCCTTGCATAATTAACTTGTTTTTTCTGCCCTTGTTACCTCTAACATCTGGATGACTGTGCTTTTATAGTATTCTATAATCCTCTCATTAGTCCAACAATTATAGCTCAGGATTAATTTGAAAGAAAAGGAAGTATGTTGTGTTCATAATGCACAGCTCAGAGATTTCAGTATGAGCATTCTCATAAGACCAGGACGATCCACATTAATGGTATACTGTGGATCTATACTATTATAATCAATAATCACCTTTGTTTTATTTGTGAGGTTAGGTGCCAAGAATCTGTTCAGATGCACCACAAAATTGCAATAGAATCTAAAGCGTGGTGCATTACCTGTCTGATTTGTGAACGAATGGCTCTTGTGAGTCAGTTGTTGTGAGTGAATCAATACAATGAAGCACTTTTAGTAGTCCGTTTTATGAAATAAATGAATCGTATGCAATGTTACTATTTAGGGAATCAACAGTGCAGTATTGATTTTGCTCAAGTAATGTGGGAAACACTGTATTTACAAGCTGAATGGACATGGATGCTGTAGTGATGGTAAATATATGTATTGATACATGTTTTAGAATGTTAAGAGAACATTCATTGTTACTTTTCTATTATGCCTGCAATAATACAATGGAATGCTCTAACATTTACATGACCCCCCAAACAGCTTGAAAACATGATTACTTAAATATTATCATAACAGTAACAGCTCAATATAATTTGATTGATCGATTGATCAATCGATGGCAATACAATGGTGGTGACAAAATTACTAGATCACTTTGCATAATTAAGAGAGGTTTCAGTAGTTTTTGTTTTGATTTGGCCATTACAATACCCATAAAATAAATTATATATATATATAACCAGCGAATCCCGGCTGGGCCAGTTGGCATTTCTGTGTGGAGTTTGCATGATCTCCCCGTGTTGGCGTGGGTTTCCTCCGGTTTCCCCCACAGTCCAAACACATGCGCTATAAGTGAATTGGATGAACTAAATTGGCTGTTGTGTATGAGTGTGTGTGTGAATGTGAGAGTGTATGGGTGTTTCCTAGTACCGGGATTGCATCTGTAAGGGCATCTGCTGCGTAAAACCGGAATAGTTGGCGATAAATAAGGGCCTAAGCCGAAGTAGAATAAAAGAATGAAAAAAATATATAATAATAAAAAAAAATATATAAATATATATATATATATATATATATATATATATATACACACATACATATACAAAGTCATCATTACACTCTATAAACCACAGAATAAAGCCATCATGAGAAGATTTGGGTCATTTTCCTTTCAAGAAAAAAAAAGTAGACCTATTTCACTGTCAATGTCACACAACCACATTCCTTCACAGAATCCAAAGGTTTGTTTCAGTTGCTGAAGGCATTAAATATCATTAGTGTTGAAGTTCTCAGGAAATGTATTGACACTTTGCATGAGAGATGCAAACCAAATATTAAAGTCAAACCTGCAAAAAAACAACAGTAAAATGCATGTCATATGATATGTGTTGCACTCAGAGTCACCATCTGCATGTTTCATCAAAATTATAAAAATTAAATCATGTTTTGAAGGCAAAAAGTCAATATTGTCAGATCTGTCAGAAATCATAATCATTTTAGACTCCACTGTAATTTGCATTTACAAAATATGACATTTTCCTCTAATTACGATACATGATGATTCAGTTTACAGCACATTTTAAAAATAAAACTGAATTATTGAAATTCATCGTAAAAAAAATCACACATTTAGAGATGTTTTAAATGCAGGCTGTTTATTTCTTATCTAATGAACTAAGTTATTTTGTTATGTATTTTTTTCAACATTTTTATGCAAACATTAAGGAACCAGAAAACTTCAAAGGGCTTTGTAGCGAGATGGGTTAATTCATATCATGTTTCATATCACGTGTGTCCATTGTTTTGCTTCTCCGAATGAAATTCAGGAGAATTCTGATGCAGATCATCACGTCTAAACAATGTAATGTTCAGATCTGTTTTTATAGACTTGCCATGTTACCAAGTCTACAATAAATAATAAAAAAAGAAATAAGGGGGCAAATACTTTTTCATACCACTATAAACACTCCAAAAATGACGTTTGCTGTTTGTTCAAACTACTCATATAAAATGAGTAGGGATGTCAAAATTAATTGTTTCTTCGGTGCACCACGATGCAGACGCGGCCAATTCGGTATCGGTTCAGTAATAGATCATAGGTTATTACGTACTGACATCATTTATCTCATATGCGCTATGTCGCGGTAGCTTACAATGGCGAGGGAAGCAACTGCGAGTAATTGAAACACTGCAACTACTTAAAAACGCAGAAACTCTGCACAATTCACTGCGTGTGTTTGCTGGACAGTCATTCACTGACACTGGAGTAACAGCAGAAGCCCCTATTTCACTGCGATTGAGAAAATGAAAGTAAACTCCAATTCAATTCAATAATTGTTTTATTGGCGTGACAAATGTTACAAATGTATTGCCAAAGCATTTATAAAGTTTACATTAAAAATAAAAGAACATACATATATAATTAAAAAAAACACAGTAAATAGTAGTAGTAGTAAAAAAAAGAAAAAGATATATACATATCATAATTAAATAAAAATATAAATAATATATGACATTACTCTCTCTCTCTCACTGTGGCCCTTTGACCTGCTGGCGAGACTTTTTTCCTCTCCTATCGGCTGTTACAGCGTTACGCGTTACTTGTGGATCCAGACACGAGCGCGTGTCTGCAGAGCGACGTTTCTCCTCCGCGTCTATCACGGATCAGCTGTGATCGCCACTGCCGTTTATAAGTGTCACTCATCTGTGAAGAGCACCAGAGCGTTAGAGCCAATCGCAGCCCTTTCTGCTGAGCGCGTGACCAATCATAGCGGTGTAGGAACTCGCTCGACAGGGCTCATAAAGCGAGCGGGATATTTACATTTGTTTATTTGCTATAAATGCTCATGTTGTTCTGTGCATGTACTTGAGTTTTTAAAGGTACAGTTCTGACTGTTTGTATTAAAGGACAAAATTGTATAACAAATAATATATAAATATATTTGTACATTTAATACAAGAATTATTGTGCTGTGAAGTAAAATATAAAATTGTCTATGGAAACATCGTCAATGCACCGTGATGCACCGAGATATCGAATTGAACCGAATCGATGGCATGATAATCGTAACCGAACCGTGAGACCAGTGTAGATTCACACCTCTAAAAATGAGCTGAAACAACACAATTCTTGATTGATTTATTATTATTATTTTCAATAATAGTTCAATCCACTTCATTTAAAAAAAACAACAAATAACTAACTTAATTCCTTCAAGTAGTCTCAACACACATCAATTGTGTGGAACCCATAATTTCTTACAGTGTACACTTCAAAAACAAAATGCTGGGTTCCACACAGTTAACTTGTTATTAATATTATTATTATTATTATTATTATTTATTTTTAATTTTTTTACAAATTTAAGGGGATTGAACATAAAACAGTTAAGTTGTCCCAAAAACCTTAATAACTGTGTTGTTTCAGCTCATTTCAAGTAAGTAGTTTGAACAAACAGCGAAAATTATTGTTTTTGAGTGTATATAAATGGAAAGACATCTCATCTAATTCTTCCAGGACTGACTGATCCGATATTTATTGAGCATTGATATTACAACTCCATATTCTTTATTCCCTGTCAACAATTGTTTCACCTCATGAGACGCATCCAGTTGATATTTAAATGAAAAATAAATCCCCAGTGCTACAAAAAGTGCAAACAGTTCCTCGTGCATTTCCAGCGAAGCCAAATAACCACATGCTATTCTTCGGAGTAATGTCATTTAAAGCGACATAACACAGTTCCATGCAAATGAACTGAAACGCGAAACGCCCTAGAGTCCCCCGTAAAATCTGCAAAGAATGAGAGACTTCCCAATTGTATTGACATGAAAATCAAACATGGAGCGGTCCGGCGTGCCAAATGACACGACAGGCTTGACAGCTTTGAACAAAGATGCTTTTTTTTCGTCTCTCTTGAGAATGCAGGTACAACGGCGGCAGAAGAAGGTGGGGGAATAAATAAAATTAGATTAAAAGATTGTAAAAAAAACCCACAAAAAACTCGAATGCCTGCACGTCATGCTAGATGACAGGACAAAGAAGGGAAAAAAATACGGTCCTGTTCCTATTTTTAGCAAGCAGTGTGTGGCTGACAGTGAGGAGAGAATTTGTGGTCCATTAGGAGCCAGTGATGCCTATGCATTGTGCTCTCATGCATTTTAGCAGGGCCTAATATCCATCTACTTAACTATCTATCTGTATACACGCATATAGCTCGACCCGTGAGTCCTCTTCCCTCAGGTTTTTACGCCCACCCTGCCTGTCTAACCCGCTCGGAGGGGGGAATGGGAACATCTGTCCTGATACAGCAATTTTTTTTTTTCTCTTTCGTCTTTTCTCTAGCACGGTTACACAAAGCATAAGCCCTCTCACAGGACAGAGAAGTCAGATCTTTTTGGAGCTCTCAATTGTTTCTTGTCCTAGACTGTGAGGAGATTAAACGTAGAACAAACTCCGTTGTTTGCTTAATTCGTTTTTTCTGTACTGAGGAAAAAGAGTCAGTAGTCTTACATCCACTATAGTTTTAAAGGGATCTCGACAATGTCATGCTCTAATTTCCCTGGATATCAATGTCTGCGGTTTGATTGCATGGTGGAGGCTCTTTTGTACACAATTGAAGTTTGAAGATTGTTGACTACTTTTTTCACTATGAAATGAAATGAAATGAAATAAAATAAAAACTAAAATAAAATGATTAAAAAAAAAAACTAAACAAAAAAAAAAATTATAGAAATATAAAATAAAATAAAAATGAATAAAAAACACTAAACAAAAAATAAAAACTACAATAAATGAATAAAAAGCACTAAACAAATACAAATGAAAATAAAATGAAATAAAATAAATATAAAATAAACAAAATAAAATACAAATTAATTTAAAAAAGCACTAAACAAAAACTAAAAATAAACACTAAAGAAATATAAAATAAAAACTAAAATAAAATAAAACAAATACAAAAACAGTAAACTAAAAAAATAACCAGCTTTTTTCCACCATAAAATAAAATATCATAAAATTATGCATACTCTGGTGTCGGTTTGTTTTTATTTCCATTAACTTATATTACAGATTAATACATTAAAATCAAATCAAATAAATTCAATTAAAATAAAATAAAACTACAATAAAATAAAATACAAATGAATAAAAAAAACAAAAAAACAAACAAATACAAATTAAAATAAATAAATATAAAATTGTGCATACTCTGGTGTTGGTTTGTTTTTATATCCATTAACTTATATTACAGATTAATAGATTAAAATCAAATAAAAACACAACTAAATTTAGCTAAATAAAATAAATCTAAAATAAAAACTAAACTACAATAAAATACATAAAAAAACAGTAAACTTAAATTAAATAAATAAAAACTACAATAAAATAAATAAAAAAGAACTAAATTTAACTAAATAAAATAAATATAAAACAAAAACTAAACTGCAATAAAATAACTAAAAACAGTAAACTAAAAATAAAATAAAAATGTATATTAAATAATAAGTCTATTAATAAATTAAATAAAAACT
>CAIGQV010016298.1:8190115-8202615 GCA_903798115.1 Danio jaintianensis
CTAAAATGAATGAATGAATGATTAAATACTAAAATGAATGAATGAATAAATAAATAAAATTTGTGACTTGTTGACTTTACATTTAAACGAATGCTCTGCTATGACATTATTTGACCAAAACTGATATAAAACGGACAATTTCTAAATATTAAATGTTAACAAAAGTCTTATTTACAACATTTATGTTTAAAACATTTAATGATGTTAGTTAATAAAATGCAACTGTTACTGTTCATTATTTATTAATTCCGTGGAGCAAATAAAAAGTCATAATAGTACTTTTTTTTTGCAAATTGAGATTTATACATCAACTGAAAGCTGAATAAATAATATTTCCAATAATATGTGGTTTGTTAGGATAGGACAATATTTGGCCGAGACACAACTATCTGAATATCTTTAATCTGAGGGTGAAAAAAGTTTTTACAAAAATTAAATAAAAAAATCACCTTTAAAGTTGTTTAAATGGAGTTTTTATCTATGCATATTACTTATAAAAAATGTTTTGAAACATTTATGGTATGATATTTACAAAATATATTTATGGAATGTTATATTTGCTTAATATTCTACTGATTTCTGCCATTAAAAAACAATCTGTAATTTTGCCCTGTACAATGCTATTGGCAAAAATATACGCATGACTGGTTTTGTGGGTCACATATTAATTCAAAATTCAGTTTTAATTGAAATAACAATGCAAAACATGCTTTTCTTAGATATTTTTCATCTTATTTCTAGTCCAAACATCTAAAAAATATTAAATCAAGAGACATTTTCTAGACAAGCAAAAAATATTGTCTTGATTTAAGAAGTAATATGCCAAAATTAAGTGTTTTTCCTTAAAACAAGCAAAATAATCTGCCAATGGGTTAAGAAACGTAATCTAGTTTTTCATTTTGACAAGATTAATTTGCTTACCCCATTGGCAGATTATTTTGCTTGTTTTAACGAAAAACTCACTTAATTTTTGCATATTATTTCTTAAAACAAACAACATGTTTTACTTGTCTAGAAAATGCTTCTTGATTTCAGAAGTTTTAGATATTTGGACTAGAAACAAGACACAAAATCGGAGTAAGAAAAGCATTTTTTACAATGTAAATGTGTTAAAATCTACACATTCTCAAGAACTGCTGTTCATTGCTTGTACACTAATGGTAAACGGTATTATAAAGTGTTAACAAAAACCCTATCAGCTCCCCTTGTGGAAAAGCTGAGAACGTGTTGCATAATAAATTGCAGGCTGGCACATTTCTAAATGCATCAATGTGTGAAACGGAGCTCACACGCGGATAAAAGTGTCTGTTTTCATGTCACTGTCAAAGCCGATAAGTCAGCGTTGCTCCTTCCCCCAGTGTTTTACTCCTAATTTGCCCAAGAAAGAAACAAATTCAGCGTTAGACTCAAATAAATCAGATTTCTCTACCTGCACAATGTTGAATCCTCCAGAGAATTGCATGTATTTACAAGGGCAACCATTATCTCAATGCAGAGAAAGAAGATCGATGATTTAATCTTCTCAGTGTCGTTTTCATCAACAGACACTGTCTTATATCAGAGTAAAAAAAGAAGAAGAAAAAAGGCATTTGATCCTACAGATGCATTTTTTGCTCATGTTGAGAGTAGTTGCTTTTCGAATGGCAAGCACACTGCAAAAAATGCTTCTCTTACTTACGATATTTTGCCTTGTTACTAGTCCAAACATCTCAAAATTCTTAAATCAAGAAGCATTTTCTAGACAAGCAAAGAGTATAGACCATTTCAATGTGGTCATGTCATTGGCCCATGAACATTTCCTGCTTGTTATTAAACTATTTCATAACCGTAACAAGAGGTAATTCAATCATAACTTCATGTTAAAACAGCTATCATAACATTATTTATCAATGTGTGGCTCTTTTTGGATTCTCAGAAGCTATAGAAACTAAAAATGTAAAACAGGAAATGTGTTGGGACCATTGTTTTTGTTTACATCCCTCAAAATGGTCTATAGTCTTGTTTTAAGAAATAATGTGCCAAATTTAAGTGAGTTTTTCCTTAAAACAAGCAAAAGAGTCTGTCAATGGGGTAAGAAAAATAATCTTATGTCAAAATGAAAGACTAGATTATTTTGCTTACATCATTGGCAGATTATTTTGCTTGTTTTAAGAAAAAAAACTCACTTTTATTGGAGTTTTACAGGAGTTTCAAGAGTTCGCCCTTAGCTGATGATTGATTATAAAGCGTGTTTGGCATGCTGTCCCGGGAGAGAGCCCTGAGCTCATGAGATCCTCGAGCCCGGGGCTCCCTCCTGTTGCAGGGCGAGAGGGGAGTTTGAGCTCAGGTAGGTCTCGAGAACTCCCCTGCTTGATAAAGGTGAATTCGAATTATGAATAATTATGGAGAGAAATTAATCGCTCGTCTATGGTGTCGATTTGGTTGATCAATTTACTTATGTTACATGTTTTTGGTCTGTGGGAGGAAACCGGAGAGCCCGGGGAAAACCCACGCAAACACCGTGGGAACATGCAAACTCCACACAGAAATGTCAACTTGGCAAGGTAAAGGCTTGAGCAAGTGACATTCTTGCTGTGAGGCAACAGTGCTAACCACTGGGCCTCCGTGCTGCCCTGTCGAGGAAAGGGGAGGAGTAGGGGTGGAAGGGGGGATTCTTCAAGACGAAGATGGCTAAGGTAAGATACTCTGGTTATTTATAGTGATTTAGGAATTATCTGATTGGTGGAACATGCATTAGCTAATGTGGGACCAGCTGCTATCAATCATAAGCATGTGCTCCTCTCGAAATTAGTTTATGAATAAACTTCACTTATTGACATATTTCAGTATGCTTTTGAAATATTCAACAAAATCATTCAATCACTTTTCAATCTGAGGTGTTTTAGCACGATTGTAAGGTGAAGTTTATAGCGCAAATGGGAAGTTTTGCAGCAAACTTTATAGTACTTTGGTTAAAGGGTTTGTTCGAATGTTTACTGACACACTCAAAACTTGTTTTTTTCTGCTTGCTCAAACTACTTATTTAAAATGAGTCGAAACAACACAATTCCTCAGTTTTTTGGGACAACTTAATTGTTTTATGTTCAATCCACTTAAACAAGCAAAACATATTGTCTTGTTTTAAGAAATAATGTGCCAAAATTAAGTCAGTAGATTATTTTGCTTACATCATTGGCAGATTATTTTGCTTGTTTTAGGAAAAAAAACCTCACTTTTATTGGAGTTTTACAGGAGTTTATTCACATATTTCAGTCTGCTTTTGAAATATTCGACAAAATCATTCAATCATTTATCAATCTGAGATGTTTTAGCACAGTTTTAAGGTGAAGTTTATTGCACAAATGGGAAGTTTTGCAGCAAACTTTATAGTACTTCGGTTAAAGGGTTTGTTGAAATGACTAAGCCAAGTTTATTGACACACTCAAAACATTATTTTTCTGTCTGTTCGAACTACTTATTTAAAATGAGTTGAAACAACACAATTCCTCAGTTTTTTGGGACAACTTAATTGTTTTATGTTCAATCCACTTAAACAAGCAAAATATATTGTCTTGTTTTAAGAAATAATGTGCCAAAATTAAGTGATTTTTTCATTAAAACAAGCAAAATAATCTGCCAATGGGGTAAGCAAAATAATCTTATGTCAAAATGAAAAACTAGATTATTTTGCTTACCCCATTGGCAGATTATTTGCTTGTTTTAAGGAAAAACTCACTAAATTTCAGCATATTATTTCTTAAAACAAGACAATATGTTTTGCGTGTCTAGAAAATGCTTCTTGATTTAAGAATGTTTAGATATTTCGACTAGAAACAAGACAAAAATATAAATAAGAAAATATTTTTTTTGCAGTGCATGACTATTACTCATACATGATATTTTGTTTAGCTCCAAAAAAATGGTATATATAACTTATACAGAAAGACATGAAGGACTCAAAGTCATGCCATTACTTCGGGAAGCCATTAGACCTATGCTTTTCAGCAGGTGGTCGATAAATCCTGGTAAATAATCCCTGACTGACATTGAATGAAGGACCTAAGCCATTTCTAGAGACATGAAGGTGGACTCTTTTAATTTGAGCCAGAAAGCAACCACCTAGCAACCGCAGCAATGCACAAAACACTCCTTAAAAACTCCTTAGCAACCACAGCAATGCTCCGGCAACCACGCTTCAAGCATTTGAACAAGCAACACACACAGACTATTTTCATCACATTGTACTTGGTACAATTTTGACCAAGTGCAGTTTGAATGCTTTGTAATTATCTTTCTCTCTCTCTTTCTCTCTTTCTATTCCTTGAATGATTTTTTGGGGTCTAAATGATACCTAATACTCAGGAATTAAACTATAAGTATTAGGTATCATTTATAGCAGTATTTCTCAACCACGTTCCTGGAGGACCACCAGCACTGCATGTTTTGGATGTCTCCTTTGTCTGTCACACCCATTACAGGTCTTTCAGTCTCTGCTAATGAGCTGATGATCTGAATCAGGTGTGTTTGGTTAAGGAGACATGGAAAATGTGCAGAGCCGGTGGTCAAAGTAATAAAAATAAATGTGTCAGTGTATTGGGGTCTTAAAGGTACTATTGACTTCTATAGATCTGCTTTACAGCTTAATCAAATTTGTTTAAAAGTTTGCACCATCAGCACTGAGCTGGAAGAATCAAGCTGAATAACACTGTTGTCTTTAGTAAGGATGCATATGGACATGAATTAAACTTCTTTCATAAATGCGTTCATTTGCATGTTCTGAACCATATTGTGGTTAATAATCCAACAATGTATATGGTCATGCAGATGTGTTAACATGAAATGGCCACTGTAAAAAATGCAGGGTTCCACACAATTCATACATGTTGCCCCAACACAAATCATTCATTCATTAATTTTCCTTCGGCTTATTCCCTTATTTATCAGGGGTCACCACAGTGGAATAAACAGCCAACTATTCCAGCATATGTTTTAGGCAGCGGATGCCCTTCCAGCTGCAACCCAGTACTGGGAAACACCCATACACTGCCATACACACATGCTCATACATTCGGCCAATTTAGTTCATCCAATTCACCTGTAGCGCATGTCTTTGGACTGTGGGGGAAACCGGAGCACCCGGAGGAAACCCATGCCAACACGGGGAGAACATGCAAACTCCACACAGAAATGCCAACTGGCCCAGCCGGGACTTGAACCAGCGACCTTCTTGTTGTGAGGTGACAGTGCTAACCACTGAGCCGCCGTGCCGCCCCCAACACAAATCAGTTAAGTTAACTTAACAAATTGAAGTGGATTGAACATAAAACACTTTAAGTTGTCCCCAAATAATCTCAAGAATTGTGTTGTTTCAGCTAATCTTACATAAGTCGTTTGAACAAGCAGCAAAAGTCATTTTTTGAGTGTGTAAACTGATTCAACTTGATTTACAATTTAAACTTGTTTCATGAATGTACATTTTTCACATTAAAGGGAGAGTTCACCTAAAAATGAAAACTACCTCATCGTTTAATCTCCATCATATGTTTCTTAAACAGTTTCTTTCTTCTGATGAACACAAGAGAAGATATTCTGAAGAATGTTGGTCGTTGGGATCCATTGACTTCCTTAGTAGGGAAAATATATACTATGGACGTCAATAAGACCCAGCTCCGGTAGCATCTTCTGTGTTCAAATAGGTTTTAAACAAGTGAGGGTTCAGTAAATGATAACAGAATTGTCATTTTTGGGTGAACTATCCCTTTAACTGTTACTGAACTGAATCAACTGAATTTGAGCTGAATAATCGCACGAGAGTCTCCTATAGACCATTTTGAGGGATGTAAACAAAAACAATGGTCCCAACATATTTCCTGTTTTACAGTTGTAATTTCTATAGCTTCCGAGAATCCAAAAAGAGCCACATATTGATAAATAATCTTATGATAGCTGTTTTATCATGAAGTTATGATTAAATTGCCTCTTGTTACAGTTATGAAATAGTTTGATAACAAGCAGGAAATGTTCATGGGCCGATGACATCACCACATTGAAATAGTCTATAGAGCTTCTTCACAGCAGAATTTAAATCTGTTTTGCAATGATGACTCTATTATCATCCTGTTTCTTATCATGAAGCTGCTTTGAAAGAAATCTATATTAAATAAATCGCTTTACTGTAAAAATAAATATGACTTGGCTAAAATGCCCACATGCAGGTTGTATTTTATTTTACAGTCGCCTAACATGTATTTCTACTATGGAAGTCAATGGTTACAGTTTTTTTTCTAAATATATTTATTTGTTTTTCGACAGAAGAGAGAAACTCAAACAGGTTTGGAATAAATAAAGGGCGAGTAAATGATGACAGATTTTTCAGTTTTTGGTGAACTGTCCCTTTAAGTTTAGGTTCAGGAGTAGGTTTACTTATTATTAATTACCTACTTATTATCCTACTTATTAATACTAACTTATTCTGTGTAGTAAATAAATGCATAGTATCCACATGCTAAATTAAAGTGCTAGACATACAGTTCTTAAAATAAATACTCAAAAAATGATGTTTGCTGTGTGTTCAAACAACTTACTTAAAAGCTAAAACACAATTCTTAAGAGTTTTTGGGGGACAACTTAATTGTTTTATGTTCAATACACTTAAATTTGCTAAAACTAATAAGTTAACCTACTCCTTCATGTTTCTGCAACACAAATCCATTGTGTGGAACCCAGCAGTTTTTACAGTTAGTAACTACATGGAATAAATGGACAGTTCACCCAAAAATGAAAATGTACTCAATATTTACCCTCACAAAAGAAGATATTGTGAAGAAAGCTGAAAACCTGTAACCATTGACATCCATAGTAGGCGAAACAAATAGTATGGAAGTCGATGGTTGCAGTTTTTTTTCTAAATATATTTATTTGTTTTTCGACAGAAGAGAGAAACTCAAACAGGTTTGGAATAAAGAAAGGCCGAGTAAATGATGACAGAATTCTCCGGTCTGTTTCTGTTCTGTTTTTGGTGAACTGTCCCTTTAAGTTTAGGTTCAGGAGTAGGTTTTGAAATAATACCTACTTATTATTAATTACCTACTTATTAATTACATACTTAATTATCCTACTTATTAATACTTATTTATTCTGTGTAATAAATAAATACATAGTATGCACGTTAAATTAAAGTGCTATACACACATTTCTCAAAATTAATACACTCAAAAAAAACAACAACATTTGCTGTGTGTTCAAACAACTTACTTAAAATGAGCTCTTGGGGTTTTTGGAGGGACAACTTAATTGTTTTATGTTTAATCCACTTAAATTTGCTAAAACTAATAAGTTAACTTAATTCCTTCACGTTGCTGCAACACAAATCGATTGTGTGGAACCCAGCAGTTTTTACAGGTTAAAACGACAGTTCACCCAAAAATGAAAATGTACGCAATATTTACCCACTCAAAAGAAGATATTGTGAAGAAAGCTGAAAACCTGTAACCATTGACATCCATAGTAGGCGAAACAAATAGTATGGAAGTCGATGGTTGCAGTTTTTTTTCTAAATATATTTATTTGTTTTTCGACAGAAGAGAGAAACTCAAACAGGTTTGGAATAAATAAAGGGCGAGTAAATGATGACAGATTTTTCCATTTTTTGGTGAACTGTCCCTTTAAGTTTAGGTTTAGGAGTAGGTTTTGGAGTAATACCTACTTATTATTAATTACCTATTTATTATCCTACTTATTAATACTTACTTATTCTGTGTAATAAATAAATACAAAAAAATTACGTTTGCTGATGTGTTCAAACAACTTACTTAAAATGAGCTGAAACAACACAATTCTGGGTTTTTTGGGGGGGGCAACTTAATTGTTTTATGTTCAATCCACTTAAATTTGCTAAAACTAATAAGTTACTTAATTCCTTCATGTTTCTGCAACACAAATCGATTGTGTGAAGCATTTTTTTTGTGTAAGATCTAGTCAGGTATGCAGATCCAGTGCATTATTGCCTTGTTCGGACACACTAGTGATGTTAGTGTCAGTCTCCAGCATGTAAACGTGTACAGCTCTCCATAAAACAAAGTAACCTACAACAGATTGTTGCAGGTTTCCATCCGCAGCAGCCACTGGGGGACTGTATAACATCCAGCGCAGAGGAATGAGGGATGGAGTGATGAAGAGAAAGAGTATATACTGGGCTCGGGGCAACGGGATGAGCGAATCAGTGACGCTCCATTTTACCCTGCACAAATCAGTGGGCAAGCGCAGATGGCCCTTCATTGTGTCTGTGGCACTATAGAGGAAATGATGTGCTCGCCCCAGGGAGATGCCACAACACCCACATACACCAAACAGAGGTGAAAGAAAAGGCCCACGGTCCCGCGAAGCCAATAAACTCGCCTACTCGATATATATAGAGTGTCACTGTGGGGTTTGCCTTCGCCATTAGTAAAAGTACACCGTTTTCCCTTCACGCGTTGTTGAGCTGTTGTTTTTAGATGCACATGCAGGGTGTTTTGTCTTATTGTTTTAATGCATGCACTTTTTAACTATTTAAAAACCATTAGAGTCATGATATTGATGCTTTAATGGGATTTGTATATACTGCAGATGTGACTAGTATCAACATGTTTACTGAAATAAACAGAATCAACATCAAACTTGCTTCACTAAACCAAAAAATAAGCAAAAAAATTATATAATTAACTATTTCAAGTCAAACATACTGTATAATATACCACCATATACAGATTTTTATGGGTAAATCAGGTCGAAATAACTGTATATGTTAGAAATAACTATATATATATATGATAAATGAGTACACCATATTTTATAAATGAATATTGGTCATATATATTGGTGCATTTTAACAAAACAGATAAATTAATCGGATATATTTATTAAAGTAATATTTTATCCACCAAACATCTTTAGAAATAAAAATACAATACATTTAAATTCATGTGAAATATTGCATAAAACAATTACAAACTACTAAATTTCAACAAAATTGTATATATTTGTTGTTTCTCTTGATGTTTGCTCTTTTTGAAATGTTTATTTCACACTTTTCGCTAACATTTAAATTTGGGCTACTAATTTTTGGATCGTTATCGTAAGTAATTTTGTTAGATTAGCTCCAGATTTGGCTTCAGCGCACTGACCAATCTAATGCACATGCAAAAATATTAAATTGTAAAGCATCTAGGAACTATTAATCTGAAAGAGAGATTGTGAGGGGTGTACTTATGCTGAGCACTGTATATATATTTGTTTATTGTGTCAAGTGCTATAAAGATGACTTGGCTTCAGGTTCATTAATGGCTCCACGAAGAACCTTCTGCACCCATAAAACATTTCCACTGCCCAAAATGTTCTTTATATTAAGGGAAATGTGTTTTTTGGATCATTAACATATTATTTTTACAGATATATATATATATATAGGCTATATATATTAAAAACTACTGAAAGGTACTTAAAGTAACCCAAAAAGCATCCCTCTTGCATTTTATTATGAAAAACTCCATTTGAAACTTTTATTTATTGTAAAATTCTTCAGTTAAGTTGATGCATTCAAAACATACAGTAAAATTTAAAACACAACAGACAAATCCTAATGGTGTTCAGTAAGCTTTATGTGCTCTGGTTTCTCAAAACTGTGAAAGTGCATTGCATTTCTTTGTTAAATACATGTGTTCTCAAAACCCCAAAATAGAAAAAATGTTTGAAGTACATCAAGTGAAATTTGGTTTATAATTAGTGCTTTTAAGCAAAAAAGCCACTTGATATCAGCCTCGTTCTTGCATTTATGCACTGATCAGATGCTTTTCTACAGAGTGATTTACATTTAAGTGCTTTGTATGTTCAGTGGAAATCAAACTCATGACCTTGGTGTCACAAGTGTAACGCTCTGCCAGTTGAGTTACTAAACATGATACCTCAGTGTTAAGTATATTCTTCTTTTTTATTCTGAAACTTTAATCTTAATGACTATGTATCCTTTTCTATTATAAGTCCTCCTTATATGCATGTTGCATTAATGAAGAAGAAAATAACAATAACTATGAAAGTTTAGATGTGAACTAAGCATGTGTTTCTTTGAAAACAACCTCATTTAATAAATATACATGTATGCTATGTAAAAAAAAAAAAAAACTCAACATCATGATAGATTTAACGTGGACTGTGCATGAATCTCTGGCAATTTAGAGAAGCTGCCGCAAACAGAGACATTAAATTAAGACTTCTGCTTGTCTGTGTGTGCAGGTATGTCTGGCTGCCCGTGTGTGTGTGTGCGCGTGTGAGTGTGTGTGCGTGTGTGTGTGTGTGTGTGTGTGTGTGTGTGTGTGTGTCTGCCTTTGTGTAAATGTGACTTTGAAGGCAAGCATCTGTGCTGCAGAAGGCTACATCACAATGAAGTCACCTGAGTTTCATTTACAGGGATTGAATTTGCAGGGGATGAATAAGTAAAATAAGTCTTATAAGGTGTCCTTGAGATCACAGCAGACGGTGTTGCATTAACAATGCCTATTGTAGTTTTGCAATGATTTCATATAAAAAAAAATAAAAAAAAAACATATATACATATAATATTAATAATAATAATAATAAAAAGATCAGGTGGATTAGAAACTAACATGCATAAAGTGTGCATCTTGCAGTCTGGGCATTGTGCCATCTTTAACATGATTAAGACTATTTTAAATGGCACGAATTATCTAGCATCTGCTTTAAGGAATCATCCTAAACACTTTCAGTCTTACAGCAAAAAAAGTGCGTGAAATAACACCACATCCTTTGTATATGTACCATTAGTAAGCAACTCTTACCCAAATTACGCAGCGCTGTAAGTCTCCGTAGCTCCACTTGGCCAAGTTAACTGTGCTTTGTGGATCAAACAAAACCACCCAGTTTTGCAGCACAAAATAGGACGCCTGGACTTCTCAAAAGGGCTTCCTTTGGCACGGAAAAGCCCGCCCCGCAAACATCAACAACAAAAAAAACATGGAACAAGTCCAGGTCCAAGTTGCCCCTCAGCTCTCCATCGCGCAATGATTTGTTTCTTTTAACGTGTTAATCTTTCCAGTCGCGGTTTTCACATCTCGTTTCCCCGCATTTTGGAGGTGGTGGAGGGGGGGCTTCAGGAGTCAGTGCTCATCTTATAGAGAGTCCCAGTGATGGAGAATAAAAGTCCTGGATTAACATTCAGCTGTCCGGAGAGCGCCTGATGTCTTGCTGAAGCTGCGGAGGACGCACCGAGTCTCCAGCCTCGCGATCTGCCCAGTGAATGAGCTCGTGCTGGAGCTTCACTTCACTGGAGCTCCGCCCTCCCTACAGTCAAAGGCGCTATCGTGACTCCATATGGAGAGAGGGAGAGAGAGAGAGAGACTGAACGCATCCTTGCGCAGCGCGGTCAGGGTTTCTGTGGAGTTTTGAGGTTCTTCGATCGGTCATTAGTTATGTTACTTTTGTGAAGCATTCGGGGAAAGTTAATACTGCATCGCACTGCATTGGGGTTTATTGCTAGGCGTTAGTTTCTGGATCATATACCCGAAAGTTTTGACTACAAAAAGCTGTCACAGCAAAAATATAGAGATAATGTTGTGGACGTCGTCGGCATGTTGTCGCACTATATGGAATTGTCACTGATTAAATATAAATAAATAAATAAATACATACATACATACATACATTATTAAATATTAAGGTATATAAAAAAGTGTATTTTTAGCTAAACGGTAAAGTATTATGGATCACATCAATAAATAAATAAACATTAAGGTAAATGAAAAGTTATTTTCAGCATTGTAAAATTTTCAGCATTGTAAAATATAATAGATAAATCAATTTAAAAATAAAGAAATATTAAAATAGTAAAATGTTATGGATCACATAAATAAATAAACATTAAGGTATATGACAAGTTATTTTCAGCTAAATGGTAAAATATAATAGATAAATAAATAAAAAAATAAAGAAATATTTAAATAGTAGGCTGCACGGTGGCGCAGTGGGTAGCACGTTCGCCTCACAGCAAGAAGGTCGCTGGTTCAAGCCTCGGCTGGCTCAGTTGGCATTTCTGTGTGGAGTTTGCATGTTCTCCCCATGTTGGCGTGGGTTTCCTCCGGGTGCTCCGGTTTCCCACACAAGTCCAAAGACATGCGCTATAGGTGAATTGAATAAACTAATAATAATAATGCATGAGTGAGTGTGTCGAGTGAGTGAGTGGATGAGTGACTGGGTCGAGATAATGCATGAGTGAGTGTGTTGAGTGGGTGAGTGAGTGAGTGAGTGAGTGAGTGAGTGAGTGAGTGAGTGAGTGAGTGACTGGGTCAAGATAATGCATGAGTGAGTGTGTCGAGTGAGTGAGTGAGTGAGTGAGTGAGTGAGTGAGTGAGTGAGTGAGTGAGTGGATGAGTGACTGGGTCGAGAATGCATGAGTGAGTGTGTCGAGTGAGTGAGTGAGTGAGTGGATGAGTGACTGGGTTGAGATAATACATGAGTGAGTGTTTTGAGTG
>CAIGQV010016298.1:8209043-8228810 GCA_903798115.1 Danio jaintianensis
TTTTGGTTGTTGTTGTTTGTTTGTCTTATTTATTTATTTGTTTGTTTATCTTTTTATTTATTTTATTTTATTTTATTTAGCTTTTCAATTATTCTAAAATGTGGAAGTACATGAACTAATATTAAATGCACAGACATTGAGTATATGATTTAATTGAGTATATTGAAATTTAGTATATTAGTAAAAAGTGAGTAAACCCTTCGCTTTTATAAAAATTGTTCTACATTTTTTTGTTTTTACATTTTTCAAAAAAATATTTATTTATTTATTTATTCATTCATTCATTCATTCATTCATTCATTCATTCATTCATTCATTTATTTATGTATTTATTTATTGTTTTATTTGCTTATTTATTTATTTATTATTTGTTTATTATTTGTTTGTTTATTTGTTTTTTATTTGTTTGTTTATTTATTTATTTATTCAGTTTTTCAATTATTCTAAAATGTGAAAATACATGACAAATTATACACATAAATTACACAAAAAGTGATTAGTTTACTTTTTTGTTTCTTTGTATGTATGTATGTTTGTTTGCTTGTTTGTTTGTTTGTTTCTTAGTTTTTTTATTTTGTAATTTAAGTCACTTTAATTTTCATTTAATTTTGTTGCAAATTTTAAATGTTTTATATAAAACTTTTCTACTTTTTTGTGAAGATTTATTTATTTATTATTCATTTATTTAGCTTTTCAATTATTCTAAAATGTGAAAATATACATGATACATTATTCACATACAAATTATATAAAAAGTTATTAGTTGACTTTACTAATGACAAAGTGAGTAAACCTGTTGCTTTTAAAGCGATTAGTTGACTTTATTTGCCTTACAATTATTAAGTAAAAATTAATTGCATAATTAGAAAAAAATAGGTTAAGCAAACTTAATATGTTGCAAGTTAAAATAAGTTTACACACTTTTTAAGTAGTCAACTTGATACTAATATGTAACAACATAATATGTCAACAACTTTTGCGTGTGGGAAAGCAATATAACATTTATAGACATATTACATGATGCTTCAACTAAATGCATGTTTACATATGATTTATAATGCTCAGTTTCTTATATCTTACCCAACACCAACAATAAATCCCAAAAGCTAAAGTATGCCCATCAGTTTTGCTTACACAAGTGCAAGCTGTACTGAACAAAGGCTTTATGCTTTGCCACGGCATGCAAAATTGGAGGTAGGAAACCGCATGTTGAAACAAACCTGTTAAACGTACAGTTGAAGTCAGAATTATGAGCCCTCCTGAATTATTATATTTGTATATTTATTTCCCCTATTACTGTTTAACGAAAATAACACATTTCTAAGCATAATAGTTTTAATAACTAATGTCTAATAACTGATGTCTTTTATCTTTGCCATGATGACAGTACATAATATTTTACTAGATATTTTTCAAGATACGAGTATTCAGCTTAAAGTGACATTTAAAGGCTTAACTAGGTTAATTAGGCAAGTTAGCGTAATTAGGCAAGTCATTGTATGATGATGGTTTGTTCTGTAGACAATTGAAAAATATATATAGCTTAAGGGGGCTAATAATATTGACCTTAAAATGGTTTAAAAAAAATTTTATTTCATTTAAAAATAAACTTTCATTCTAGCTGAAATAAAACAAATAAGACTTGCCAGCAGGCACCGGACGTCAACATGACGTCAGATTGACGTTCTACCCCAACGTCGTGGGATGTTTCGTTTTGTTTGAAAATGAAAATCGGGTTGATGTCAGAACCCAACGTCAGGCCGATGTCAATGTCCAACGTCAGACAGAAGTTGCATTTTGGTTACTTTCCAACGCAACCTAAAAACAACAAAATATCAGCGTCTAATGATGTTACAGCTTGACGTTGTGTGGACGTTACCACTATGACGTCTATGATACCATACCTGACGAATAAATGTCAGTATTTGACATCAGTATAACGTTGGTTTGGGTGACACGGTGGCTCAGTGGTTAGCACTGTTGCCTCACAGCAAGAAGGTCGCTGGTTTGAGTCCCGGCTGGGTCAGTTGGCATTTCTGTGTGGAGTTTGCATATTCACGTGGGTTTCCTCTGGGAGCCGATCCTTCCCCTCTCTCTGCTCCCAATGCTTTCCTGTCTGAAATCTCCACTGTCTTATATAATAATAAAGGTGAAAGGTGAAAACCTCTAAAAAGATTTGAGAAAATCAGCTTTCTCACTATTATCTCTCTGGAATAAGTGCTATTTTAATATATACAGTCAAGCCTGAAAGTATTGATACCCCTGGCAAATTCTAACCTAAAGTTACATACAAAGTTTTTTTGTTTGTTTTTTTTGGACTGGAAATGACACAGGCTTCTCCCAAACGATAATAAGACGATGTACAAGAGGCATCATTGTTGAAAAAAAAAAATATATCTTTAAGTAAAAATATTCCAAATTAAGTCCAAATTTGCCAGAAGTATGAGTTATTTTGGGCTTGACTGTAAATATATACATAGTGCTCAACATACATGAGTTCACCCCTCACAAATCTCTCATTTAAATTAACATTTTCTATAGGAAGTTTTACATTAGGCGGCACAGTGGCTCAGTGGTTAGCACTGTCGCCTCACAGCAAGAAGCTTGCTGGTTCGAGTCCCAGCTGGGTCAGTTGGCACTTCTGTGTGGAGTTTGCATGTTCTCCCCCGTGTTGGCATGAGTTTCTTACGGGTGCTCCAGTTTCCCCCACAGTCCAAAGACATGCGCTATAGGTGAATTAAAGAAACTAAATTGACCGTAGTGTATGCCTGTGAATGAGTGTGTATGGATGTTTCCCAGTACTGGGTTGCAGCTGGAAGGGCATCCGCTGCGTAAAACATATGCTGGATAAGTTGGCGGTTCATTCAGCTGTGGCGACCTCTGATGAATAAAGGGACTAAGCCGAAGGAAAATGAATGAATGAATGAATGAATAACGTTGGTTTTAGATGTTGGCTCGACGTTGTATTTTGGTCACTTTCCAACACAACCTAAAATCAACAAAATATCAACGTCATTTGATGTCGTTATTGGACATCAAAATAACATTGTCCTTAGACGCTGATGACCTACATCTAACCTACATAATATTAACGTCTTATGATGTTGCGTGTCTACTGGGTTTCTTCAGAAGAAAAAATATTATAGGAAATACTGTGAAAAATTCCTTGCTCTGTTAAAAATCATTTGGGAAATATTTGAAAAAGAAAAAAAATCACACAATAATTTTGACTTCAACTGTAGGTTCAAATAAATAGCCCAACAAAGTGAATAATGGAAGAAAAAAAAGCATGCAGATGTGTGGATGGGCTATTGTGTTGTACCCTCATGAGAGAGAACAGGTTGTCATTCAAAGTCATGCACGCAACGCAAACATTACCTGAGCTGTCAACAAATGTGTTTCTGCGTGTTTAAACAGCTACTGGAATGATAATCACAGGCTGCTTATCAAATGATCAGGCAGGAATTCTCTGGCATCAGACGGCACTTCTGTCAAAGGCATCGTGCCATTGTTGTTTTGTTGTTTTCTCTGTTATTTTCAGGACATCGCTCATTGAAAAAGACAAACAACAGGAGTGTGTGGTTAAGGGCCACATGCAACAGGTGCTATTCTGAAAATAAAAACTATTTGTTCTGACTTTAAAGGAACACTACACTTTTTTTTTGAAAATAGGCTCAATTTACAGCTAAAAAATATCCGTAGTTTTTCAATATTTTGTTATTTATGTTTTAATTTTTTCGCATTTATTTATGCATTTGAATTGCATTATGGGAGCTTGAAAAGCATTGAAGAGCATTGAAAAGTTGGAAAAAGCGACTTTTATGAACATTTCTAATAGTTTGCAGTGCTATATTGTCTGGGTTGGTGTTGTATATTACGCTACAAACACCTTGTAATAAACTGCCAGTACATTCTCTGTTATTTTACAGAATTATTTCTTTATATATTATATTTTACAAGTACTAAAATGTCACTAAAAGTCACTTTGTTAAACTGTAGAGTTGAATTTTTAACATCAAAAGTCGACAGAGCAGAGGTCAACATCCCATAATGCAGTTCACAACCATAAATAAACGGAAGACACTTGTGAATTAACAGATATCTTTTTACAGTGTGGCATCTTTTATTAGTGTCTGAAAGTTATGTTAAATATTTAATAAACAATCACGCATTGGGTGGAGACGTGTAGAACTTTGTCACACTCTTCAATTTCTGATGAACTTCCCGAACATCATGCCAAATAACTCATTGTGTGTTTGCGTCAACTGAAGCAGGGTTATTGTAGTTAAGATATTATGCTTGAAATAACATAAACAATTACATAACGATGATTAAATGGATCACAGTTTATTTTAAGGCTCAATTCTTGCTGTTAATGAACCATTTACTATGACTTCATTCATTCATTCATTCATTCATTCATTTTCCTTCGGCTTAGTCTCTGATTTATCAGGGGGTCACCACAGAGGAATGAACCGCCAACTATTACAACATATGTTTTACACAGCGGATGCCCTTCCAGCCACAACCCAGTACTGGGAAACACCCATACACTCTCATTCACACTCATACACTACGGGCAATTTAGTTTATTCAATTCACCTATAGCGCATGTGTTGTTTGGACTGTGGGGGAAACCGGAAGAAACCCACTCAACATGGGACGTCTCCTGACCCAGCCGGGACTCGAACCAGCGAACTTCTTGTTGTGAGGCAACAGTGCTAACCACTGAGCCACCGTGCCACCCCTTAGTATGACTTTTTACTCAATAAACTCCTTATTTGTTGCTTATTAATAGTTATTAATGTGTTAGTTGGGTAGGATTAGGGATGTTGAATGAGATGATGAAGAATATGTACTTTTATAACTAAAAATAAACAGCCAATATCTTAATTATAGGCAGGTAATAAGTTACTATAGTGAGAATTGGTACCTTAACCAAAGAATTACCATTAAATGTACTAAATACTTATTTAAAAGAAGACATGTATTTCTTATTTTCATTTCATTTTAAACTGAAATAACTATGACTTTTTATTTAAAATAAAATTAAATAAATAAAAACTAATTCAAGTTAATAAAAAATGCAGCAGTATTTCAGGAATACATACTAATTCTGAGAATTATTTATGATGAAAGGCTGCATTATCACTTGAATTTTATCTTACATATGTGTAATACATTACATTTACTGTATATCTTGGTTTAAGATTTGAGTATATATCGTCGGCGCCAATAGCCTAGGGGTACTGTGACGACATATAGCACAGAAGAGCTCATGGCGACCTGAGTTTGATTCCCAGCTCGAAGTGTTTTGCAGCACCTTCCCTTCTCTCTGCTCCCAATGCTTTCCTATCTGAAATCTCCACTGTCCTATATCATAATAAAGGTGAAAACCCCTTAAAACCCCTTAAAAATGATATGACTATATCAGCTTATTTACTATTATCTCTCTGGAATTAATGATATTTAAATATCGGTTTTAAGCAACCCAGGCTCATTCTGAATACAAACCCCTATATAATTTTCTGGAGAGCGCCAAATATGTCCCAGGAAGTAAGTTTTTTTTTGTTTTTTGCAGTTTTTGTTTTGGCGAATCCGCCAGAGGCCGCTGTGTATGCTTTTTCAGATCTCAAATTTCTCTCGCGAGCGCCATTTGCGCCTGCTGTTCACGTGTAAATCCACCAGAGGCCGCTGTCGACTGACTGACTGACCGATCTACTGACCCACCCTCCTCCTTTCCTAAACCAAACCGACAGTGTTTTCAAAAGCAATCCAGAAAAGAAAAGCCCTCGCGGCCACCTGATTTTTACCACGTTTTCAGATTTTACCACATTCTCACCCTGTTATTTACTTGTTTATAGAAAGAAAGAAAGAAAGAAAGAAAGAAAGAAAGAAAGAAAGAAAGAAATCTGGACATGAATCTAGATTGTAACAGATAAAATATCTGGCATTTTGTTGTTGGGTGTAGATTTCCTGCAAATAAGACGCTTGTGTCAGTTCAGATTGACTTCTCTCAACACCTTAGAAACATTTCCCAGCGTTCATACTGTACTCTCCATAGAGTAAAAACATTCTTTCAGATATCCTCATGAGGCCTTCAGTGTTTCTGTTCAGATCTGCTCCTGCCATTATGACGGATTGATAAATCAAGTAAAACGATGCAGTATTGCCTCAGTGACAGTTCATTAATGGATAATGTGCCCCGAAAGAGCCTAATTTTTAATTTCTGTGCTCTCGGTAGGTTGTGCTGCCCAGTTCAATTATTGAAATTAAATTACTCCAGAGTTTATTTAAATTTAAATAAACATACAAAGTTTTTTGGGTGTTTTTCAGGTATGATCAGTGTATTGTTAAGACATTTTGTTAAGTTGTATTGATTGGTTGATTTTCTTTCTTTCTTTCTTTTTTTCTTTCTTTCTTTCTTTCTTTCTTTCTTTCTTTCTTTCTTTCTTTCTTTCTTTCTTTCTTTCTTTCTTTCTGACACATATATGAATGTGAATGAGATTTCTTTCTTTCTTTCTTTCTTTCTTTCTTTCTTTCTTTCTTTCTTTCTTTCTTTCTTTCTTTCTTTGTCTATCCACAATATTTATCTATATGTCTGTCTGTCCATCTATGAATTAATTAGTTTGTTTCTTTACTTATTTACCCTTCTAGCTGTTTTTCCTCACAGCACCTGCATGACGAGGGAAGGAACCAAAGCTGAGAAGATCTCTGTAAGGCTGTTTATCAAACCAGAAAAAAAGTTCAAGTCCACCCCGCAGTCAAAGCTTTCTATTCCGAGCCTGTCCTCAATCACAGCAAACAGCGCTTTACCGATAGCACTTAAACAAAGCCTTGTTTCTGAGCCCGCTGATGGGGTGTTGATAACCAGGCCAGTGCCACCACATGATGTGAATCATATGTTCGGATAAAACGGGCACAGAACGGTATGTGTCTGCTGATATTAAAACAGCTTTTGTGTGATACTTTATCCTCAAGGTAGGTGAGCTTTTTTCTGACTGTCATTCTGTCTGCAGGGCCTGATCATTTGATACCTCCTGCGGGGCAGATCGCCGACGACATAAGGTTGTCACCTCCTGAAAGCTCATATCTCTTCTTATGGCACTGGAGAACAAAAGCTTTATGACCTGCCTTTACGCCAGAGTCATATCCTGTTGATTGTCTTGCTGTGTTTGAACAAATTAAAAATGAATGTGTCATGTTTATCTAAAGCTCAGAGGCTTTTGTGTTGAGTTTGTGCAGAAAACTTGGATGCTTTTGTCAGGCAAACAGTATAGAAGCTTTTGTTTGGTCCACATGCAATGTCTAGTGGACGCCCATTGGGGACGGGATGAGCTAACCTGTGCTGACCCAGGTGGACATGTGGTGGATGGACAGAAGAGGACAGCTTGTCCCGCAGATGCAAATGAGGATTGACCTGGTCATTCAACGATCAGGGCTGAGCCACATGATGAAGTTTAAACAGGTGACAGATGCTCGGAGAAAAGGAGGCTATGAGGGGATTTCTTCAAAACTTTGGATAATGTTCTGACAAGGTTCTCTCAAAGTTATGGACTAATTTTATTTCAGTAGCACTGTCACCTCACAGCAAGAAGGTCGCTGGTTCGAGTCCCGGCTTGGCCAGTTGGCATTTCTTTGTGGAGTTTGCATGTTCTCCCCGTGTTGGCGTGGGTTTCCTCCGGGTGCTCCGGTTTCCCCCACAGTCCAAAGACATGCATTATAGGTGAATTGGATGAACTAAATTGGCTGTAGTGTTCGAGTGTGTGTGAATGTGAGTGTGTATGGGTGTTTCCCAGTACTGGGTTGCGGCTGGAAGGGCATCCGCTGCGTATAACATATGCCGTAATAGTTAATTCCACTGTGGCGACCCCTGATAAATAAGGGACTAAGCCGAAGGAAAATGAATGAATGAATGGATGAATGACCTTACTAAATTGTTCAACCCAGGCTCATTGGAGATATGTGCCCAGGGCTACACTGTTAACGATTTTAGTCAATTACACAGTATTTAACTGAACTGTATTTTACTGTAGGACAGTAATACAGTATGTTACTGTATTTTAAATTTGCCTTGTGAAAATTACAGTATTTTTATAGTTAAGAAATGGAATACTGTAAATACACAGAGCAAGATAAACGGAGCTGTAAATGTAAATACAGTACTCTCGCTGTTTTACAGTAAGTTACTGGTGAACTGCTGACAGTAAGTTGCTGTAGATTCTACAGGAAATTGTTAACAGTGTATGTATTGGAGAACTGCAAATTATGTGCCCTGTTTGTAATTTTTGTTATCACAAATCCATTAGATGGACATTTTTGACAATCTCAAATACGTTAATGGGGCAGGTTTTCTCATACGTGCCCTTTCTCCAGCAGAGGCCGCTGTGTAGATTTCTGCCAATCTCAACATCCTTCTCGCATGTGACCAATAGAAAAGCTAGTCGGCTTGTAGTCATGCATAATATATCAGCTTGATATCGATTGACCAGGTGGGACCGTGCTTTTGAAGTGGTTTCCCCTAAACTTTCCCCAAAACCCTTTCTGTTTTAAAACTCATTTCTACTCTTTGGCTTTTAATATCTAATATCTTTTAATATTTAATATCTTTTAATATAGTCTTATGTCTGTTTTATTTGTCCTTTGTTTTAGATGGTGTATGCTTGTACAAAACTTTGGTAAACAATTGTGCTTTTTAAAGTTAGGTAGGTGTAAATCCCCATAAGTGAGTGCTGGCTAACAGGTTAAAAGTGCTTTATAAATAAACATTGGATTGACATTGACTAGACTTGACCCACACACCCTCTTCCCTAAACCAAACGGATAGTGTTTTCAAAAGCAAACTAGAAGAGACAAGTTGTTGCGGTTGCGTGGTTTACCACGATTTCACACTGCCTTTATTTTTGAGGGTTTGCTTTACCTGGTTTCTGGAACTGTCCTTGGCCGGACTCAAACCCTGATCTGCTCTGTTCCATGTCCCAAGTCCGACGCATATGTGGTGAGCTACCAAGCAAAATGTAAGAAACAGAAGTTGTCAGCTGTGTCATACCACCTTGTAGCATTCATTTTACACAAAATGCAGCCATGCGTAGCCCCGGGCACATTTTGCAGTTCTCAAATGTTTACCCCTGGGCACATATTCTCAATGAGCCTGTGTTCCAGTTGTTAGTTTAAAAATACACAGCCTACACATTATTTATACATAGTTCATGGGGCTTTTTTGGGGTGTCGGGGCATCCATGTAATAATTCCAATGCAATCTCACAACAATTTGTAACTTTTTGATTAAGTGTCTAATTCGTATGAACTCATACGACTTAATTCGTACAATTTAGTATGATTTGCTCATCACCCAATGACGGTTGGGTTTAGGGGCGGGGTTGGGTGCCACGCCTCCTTTTTAAAATCGTACATTTTCGTATGACTGAACTCGTATGAATTTGTATCAATTAGCCACTAAACTGACAAAACGTAAAATGCTTACATTTCTCGTGAGATCAGGCTGAAAAATTCTTGTTCACACCAAATACTTATTTGAGTCTAAAAGCGTGAAACGTAGCACTCAGGAGCACTTATTTATTTAAAAAGCGGAGTATAGAGCACAAGGTCATCTGGACCCCGAAGCCTTCAGGGTTTACTTTTTTAGAACAAAAAAATTGACTAACCACCATCATGCATTCAAAATCATCATGAAGTCATAACTTATATAGTATTTTAGCTGATGAGCAACTGTATATGTAGAGATGTTCTTCTACAGACCTGAGTTGTAGCAATCAGTCTGTTCATTCTCCTCTGATCTCTGGCATCAACAAGACAATTTCACTCTCAGAACTGTCTCTCACTGGATGTTTTTTTCTTTTCTTTTTCACACCACTCTCTAGCAGTGGATGTGCATGTAAATCCCAGTAGATCAGCAGTTTCTGAAATACTCAGATCATCCCGTCTGGCACCAACAACCATGCAATATTTAAAGTCACTTGAATTATTCCCCATCCTAAGTTTGAACTCTTCTTGACCACCTCTACATGCCCAAATGCATCGAGTTGCTATAATGCGATTGGCTGATTAAATAGTTGCATTAATAAGCAGCTGAACAGGTAAATAAAATAAAATTCCCCAGTAAATTTAGAAGCACTTTATATGTTTTTTGATTCTGGAATCAGGCCTGTCGGAAATCTTTCATGTTACTCACGTAGAAGTTCAGTGTGGCAGATGGGGCCCAATTTTAATTCACATTAGTTAAACATTCCTGTACTGTCACTTACAACACCGTGACTGCACTGCATTTATATTACTAGCACAGATGTGCATGTTGGGCTAAATTGTGAACAGTCCTGCTTTTTTTTCCAACATAGGCTCATTCTGAAAACGTAGCCCTATATACATTTCTGGAGATCGCAAATTATGTAGCCAGAAGTACGTATGGCTGCATTTCGTTTTTAAAACAAACACTACGGGGCGGTATGACGCCGTTCCTTTTCACGCTTACCAGCTGACCGCTTACCTCCATATGGACGGCTTTCCCACTGTTACCAGTTTGTCCAGTGGCTCGCCATGGACGTCGGCGGACTTGAGATGCAGAGAGTACTTGACCACGACAACGGGGTTTGAGTCCGGCGAAGAATGGTTCCAGAAAGCGGGTAAGACAGAAGCCAAAAAATAAAATAAACAAGTAAATAACAGGGTGAGAATGTGGTGAAATCTGAAAACGTGGTAAAAATCAACGTGAGGATTTTCTTTTTCTGGATTGCTTTTTAAAACTGCCGGTTGGGTCTAGGGAAGTGGGTGGGCGCCGGTCAATCTGTGCTTTTGAAAACACTATTGGTTGGGTTTAGGGAAGTGGGTGGGCGCCGGTCAATCGGTGCTTTTGAAAACACTATTGGTTGGGTTTAGGGAAGGAGGAGGGTGGGTCAGTCGATCGGTCAGTCAGTCAGTCAGTCAGTCAGTCATTCAGTAAATCAGTTAGTCAGTCGACAGCGGCTTCTGGTGTATTTACGCGAGAAGAGCAGGCGCGAATGGCACTCGCAAGAGAAATTTGAGATCTCAAAAGCGTGCACAGCGGCCTCTGGTGGATTCGCAAAAATGTTTTGCAAAAAAATGTAGCTCCTGGGGTGTATTTGGTGCTCTCTAGAAATGTTTATAGGGGTACATTTTCAGAATGAGCTTAGGAATGGCCTTGTTTTTTATCAGATTTACATAACGTTTTGTAAACAAAATTGTGGTTTGGGAAGCCTATATGGTAAATCACATGCTATGAGAATCAGATGTGTTTGAAATGACACTAACCACATAATCGAATCACCGTACTATAACAATTTTAAAAAGCAAAAATGGCAGTCTCTCTTTATGTGACTTTTATAGTTCATACAATTGGCTAATTCAAGTCTACAATCAACCACAATTTCATAAATATACAGTATAGATGTAAGATTTGTACAGATTTCCTTGGGATACTTTATTATTGAGAATGAGTAGTAGGCTGTTGGTACAAATCAAATGAACTGCAGAAGTAGCATAGGCATATGGTTTTAAATATAAAACTGTGACTACAAAAAGAAGTGATGTTGAACAAAATATATATATTCTACTTTTAGATGGCCAATATGAGTGTGTATTATGTTACACTGTTGGTGTTAATCTGGTTTATACATATATTTCATTTTCAAAACAGAAAATAAATTGTGTTCATTTATTTGCACCTGTGGGATGTTTTTTTAGCACTCGATTTCCTGAGAAAATGTGCCTACTGTACATGCCAAAAGGCATTGGTGAAATTTTGAAACAGATGGTTTGTATTTTTACATACATTCCAGTTTTACCTTGTCCACTTAAATGTAATACTTGGATTATTGCTTATATTTTTCAAACTGAGTAACGAGTCAACATTATTTTCTGTGGTAATTGGCATCATATCACAGTCGTCAATAGAGATTAACTTGTTTTGAGTTTGTAAGAACCCGATAAATGTTATGTCCACAGACAGACATGCTTGTGTCTTTTCTGAGGATCAGTAAGGAAATTGCATTATTTCCAATCACGCATTTACTATTGCAACAGAAATTAAATGTCTCTTGTATCTTGTTAGAGCAGCTATTTTAACCACATTTTCTCTAGATGGGTTTCCTTGAATTTCATAAGATAAGAAATGTAATAAAATAACTTACAAAGAATTACATTTAATGTGCAGGAGTAATGAAATCCAACTCGTCCATTTATATAGGCAAACAATACCCGTAGGCTACTATCTTGTTCTGTTGGACTTATTTTTTTCACTTAAAGACGTAGTTCACCCAAAATTTTCAGTTTTATTATTACCACCCTTGACTTTTTTCAAGCCAGTTTGAACACAAATGGAGCTATTACCCTGCTGAAAAAAACAGCTTAAACCAGCCTAAGCTGGTTGGCTGGTTTTAGCTGGTCGACCAGCCTGGTTTTAGAGGGGTTTTGGCCATTTCCAGGCTGGTTTCCAGCCATTTCCAGCCTGGTCTTAGCTGGTCAGGCTGGAAAATGACCAGCTAAAACCAACTTGACCAGCCTGGTTTAAGCTGGACATAGCTGGTTTTAGCTGGGCTCCCAGTCTGGCTAGGCTGGTCAAGCTGGTTTTAGCTGGTCATCTCCCAGCCTGACCAGCTAAGACCAGGCTGGAAATGACTGTAAACCAGCCTGGAAATGGCCAAAACCCCTCTAAAACCAGGCTGGTCGACTAGCTAAAACCAGCCAACCATCCTAGGCTGGTTTAAGCTGGATTTTTCAGAAGGGATAGTAAGACATTTTAGTAGAAAATACATATATATGATCAAATTCAATGGTTACAGGTTTCCAACACTTCAAAACATATCCTGTGTTCAATAGAGAACAAAATGGTTTGTAAGAAGTCAAGACTGAGTAAACAATGACAGAATTGTCATTTTTTTGTGTGAACTATCCCTTTAAGAGCAGCCGCGGCCATTGGAAACGTATTGCCTCAGAACTTCCGGTCTCACTTCCATTAATTTGTAGCCATAATGAGCTAATTTTGTAGTTTAATGTTACAAACTAGTATTTTCTCATTGTATTACTTAAATTTTTATGCATATTCATGAACACACCTGTTTGTAGTACAAGTAATTTGACTGTTTACTGTCCGTCATTTAGCCAAAAGAAACGGAAGTCTAAAACAATCACAAGAGCTTACTTCCGCATCGCAGATGAAGGTAAATAATTCTCATAATGAATTAATTTAAATATTTAGCTGCTTTATCGTTTAAGTAACTAATTCAGTGACCTTTAAAACAAATACACCCATTCTCCGTGGCCTTGTGGCTGGTCCATATTTGCTGAATGTATCGTTTTAGTTTAATGCGTGACTTGAAGCTGTTGTGCGCAGCTCTCTGAGGCTTAACTCTCAGTAAATAGCTGAACCTCGGAAAACATAAGCCCGTGTAATGTGCTTTTCCCACCAAATTATACGGGGTGGAAGTGTTTGTAGCCCGCAGACATAATGAAGAATATATATCAGGACATGTTTGAGAGCTGGCACGTTCATTTCTGATGGGAAACGGTTTTCAGTCTCAGTGCACCCTCTTCTGGCAGCCGCTGTTACTGCATAGTGTAAAATTGAAGTTACCAAACACCATTCAATGGAAGATAAATGTTGTCAAGCCTGCTATTAGAACATATAACTTATGTACTAAAAGCTAAACAGCATGTATTTGAAAACATATGGAGTCCTTTCATCAGTAATATCAAAGATGTGGAATTAACAGAGGAAGAAGTTGGTGAATGATTTTTGTGTGGACAATGCAGTTCCAGTCTCACAGTTCTGTATCAATACACTCTTCAATACACATTTGTTGTATCTTGTACTCAGTATGATTATAATAGTCACTTTTGAATGGATTACCGTCAACCAAAAATGGAGGAGCATTTTTATTTTTTGTTTTATTTTTTAATATATATATATATATATATATATATACATATCCTTTTATTTTGTATATTTTGCAAATGCAGCAAGGCTATTGTAAAAAATATGTGTACAAACTGAAAATGTAAAATGTTTTCTGGAGTCTAGATACAACAGAAAGACAATATATGTTTATGTATTCATAAATAAATAGCTTAAATGTATTTGTTTTGTATCGTTCATTCATTCATTTTCTTTTCGGCTTAGTCCCTTTATTAATCAGGGGTCACCACAGCTGAATGAACCGCCAACTTATCCAGCATATGTTCTTTTACACACATACACTACGGACAATTTAGCTTACCCAATTCATCTATAGCACATGTTTTTGGACTTGTGGGGGAAACCGGAGCACCCGGAGGAAACCCACACCAACACGGGGAGAACATTCAAACTCCACACAGAAATGCCAACTGACCCAGCCGGGGTTTGAACCAGCGACCTTCTTCCTGTGAGGCGATTGTGCTACCCACTGTGCCACCGTGCTGCCCCCATTTACTTTGTATAATACATCATGTTATTATTATTATTACTATGATGAGCAAAATATATATTTTTAATCATTTAACAGAGGTCGTAGCTGCCTTGTTGACTTTATATTTATCATAAAAACAAGAAAGAAAGAAAAACTCAAACATTTTCTTAGAGTGGTGTCAGGAACACAATTTAACCAAATAAATTGGTCTTTTTTTTATTTAAGTGCAAGTTAAAAGATTAGATGTTTTTATTATTTTTTTTTTTTTTAAACTGTCATTATGTTTCCCAGTAATGGGTTGCAGCTGGAAGGGCATCCATAAAACATATGCTGGATAAGTTGGCGGTTCATCCCGCTGTGGTGACCCCAGATTAATAAAGGGACTAAGCCGAAAAGAAAATGAATGAATGAATGAATAAACTGTCATTATAGGTCATAATATAATATTTTGTGAAAACACTTTACCATTTAAACATAATAAAGCACAAATAAATCACAGAAAAAATAAATAAATAAAAGGCATACTGTGGACAAAAATCGGTAACAGAAAAATCACATTTCAGGCGTTAGTAAAAAACAAATTAATGTGTAATTTAATAAATAATATTAACAATCTCCCGAGTGTTCGCGTGGGTTTCCTCCGGGTGCTCCGGTTTCCCCCACAGTCCAAAGACATGCGGTATAGGTGAATTGGGTAAGCTAAAATTGTCCGTAGTGTATGTGTGTGAATGAGTGTGTATGAATGTTTCCCAGTGATGGGTTGCAGCTGGAAGGGCATCCGCTGCGTAAAACATATGCTGGATAAGTTGGCGGTTCATCCCGCTGTGGCGACCCCAGATTAATAAAGGGACTAAGCCGAAAAGAAAATGAATGAATGAATGAATATTAACAATACTCAGTATAATTACTCTTTTTACATTACTGTGATGGTTAAGTTTAGAGTTGGGGTAGGGGTAGACGTTAATAAAATACAGTTAATGGGTAATTTATAGTGCTGGGCAAAGATTAATCGTTACATAAATTGATATATAGTTTGTAAATAGTTTGTATCACACACACACACACACATTTATTTATTATTAGGCTACACGCACTGTGGCTCAGTGGTTAGCACTTTCGCCTCACAGCAAGAAGGTCGCTGGTTTGAGTTGGCATTTCGGCTGGGTCAGTTGGCATTTCTGTGTGGAGTTTGCATGTTCTCCCTGTGTTGGCGTGGGTTTTCTCCGAGTGTTTCGGTTTCCCCCACAGTCCAAACACATGCGCTATAGGTGAATCGAATTAGCTAAATTGTCTGTAGTGTATGTGTGTGAATGCAAGAGTGTATGGGTGTTTCCCAGTGCTGGGTTGCGGCTGGAAGGGCATCCGCTGCGTAAAACATATGCTGGATAAGTTGGCGGTTCATTCCGCTGTGGCGACCCCTGAGTAATAAAGGGACTAAGCCGAAAAGAAAATGAATGAATGAATATATTTATTATGTCAAAACAAACTTTTATTTTGGATGCGACTATTTTTTGCCCAGCACTAGTCATTTAATAAATAATATAAATAATTATCATTAACTTCCTGTCGCAGCTGTATCCCTTCATGCAACATACATTTAAAAAAAAAGAAAAACTTCCCTCCCCACATGTCTGCAGAATAAAAAATAAAAACGAGCTTATTTCACATTTCCTCCTCTTTTTGCAGCACCGTCACGTTTAACTGACCGGATACGGCTTGATCTAGTTTCTGGAGTCTGTTCCGCACCAATTGAAGTAGTCTCCGGGGAAATCAGAGTTCGGAGCGGAGCATCATCAGGCCTGTTCCTCCAGCCGGACACCCGAATGAAGAGGACAGGACAGGACAGGTGTCTGACACAGAGACTGACACGTGCTACTGAGATTATAGTGAGTGCTGATAACAGACAGACAGACAGACAGACAGACTGCCTTTATCTGACTGTTCACCAGGAAAATGTGAATGTCTGAATACCTTTGAATCCGTGTCAGTCAATGAGAGCCAATGATGAATAGCTGATATATTGCAGATCGAATGTGACTTTGTGTTTCAGCGGTGGGCATTTGAAAAACACTGACAACACTGTGTGTGTAGAAAGGTCTCACAGAGCTCGTTTTACCTTATTGAGTTTCTGAAAGTGTATTATTGCTAACAGAAATTAATATTATTACTAGTATTTATCACTAAAAAGTAATTAGATAATTCAAATTGCATTTATTATTGATTAGTTGATATTCTGAAAGTTTACTATTGATTAAAAACTACTATTAATCCCTAAAAAAGTTAATAAATAATTGAAATTAAATGTATTATTTATTGATTGATATTCTGAAAATGTTCTTAATTCAAATTTAATTCAGATGTCAATCTTATTATTGATAATAGAAACTACTATTTTTCACTAAAAAGTAAATAAATAATTAATTCATTTTCTTTTCGGCTTAGTCCCTTTATTAATCAGGGGTCGCCACAGCGGAATGAACCGCCAACTTATCCAGCATATGCTTTACGCAGCGGATGCCCTTCCAGCTGCAACCCAACACTGGGAATTCCCATACACACCTGCATTCACGCACATACACTACGGCCAATTTAGCTTATTCAATTCACCTATAGACATGTCTTTGGACTTGTGGGGGAAACCGGAGCACCCGGAGGAAACACGGGGAGAACATGCAAACTCCACACAGAAATGCCAGCTGACCCAGCCGGGGCTCGAACCAGCGACCTTCTTGCTGTGAGGCGATCGTGCTACCCACTGTGCCACCATGACGCCCCTAAATAAATAATAATATTATAAATAATATAAATAACAATAATAAATATTATTTTATATTTAGTCTTATTTTCTATAACTTATATTTCTATATCTAAAATTATCTGTATTTTTACTTCTTATTATACTCCATAATTGAATTATAATTAATAATAAGATCACAGGGTTGTGTAAGCATTTCAGTGCTTATCATACGACTGTGACAAATAAAATTTATAGATAATAAATAGATTTTTTTTACTTATTGATTGATTTATATTCTGAGTTTATTGATAATAGAGACATAAACTACTATTTATCACGAAAAAAGTAAATGAATGATTAAAATTGCATTCATAATTGATTGATTCATATTCTGAAAATGTATTATGGATAATAGAAACTACTATTTATCACTAAAAAGTAAATAAATAATTCAAATTTCATTTATTATTTTATATTTAGTCTTTTTTTCTGTAGCTCTAATGTATATAATTATAAGCTTATATTTCTATATCTAAAATCATTTGTGTTTTTATTTCTTATTATACTCCATAATGTAGATTCTTATTGATTTTATTTATTTATTCATTTATTCATTCATTTTCCTTCGGATTAGTCCCTTTATTCATCAGGGGTCGCCACAGCGAAATGAACAGCCAACTTATCCAGGATATGTTTTACACAGCGGATGCCCTTCCAGCTGCAACCCAGTACTGGGAAAGATCCATACACACCCATTCACACATATACACTACGACAATTTAGTTTATACAATTCACCTATAGCGCATGTCTTTGGACTTTTGGGGGAAACCGGAGGACCCGGAGGAAACCCACGCGAACACGGGGAGAACATGCAAACTCCACACAGAAATGCCAACTGGTTCAGCCGGGACTCGAACCAGCGACCTTCTTGCTGTGAGGCGACAGTGCCAACCATTGAGCCACCGTTTCACCCTCAAAAAACTCATAAATGATGCCCTGCGCTGGTTTCAAACCTACAACCTCAGTGTTGGTAATGCAACGCTTAGCATATTGTGCTAGCTGATCAGGCATAGTTTGCACACATATATTTCGTAAATATGAGCTTTTATTTTGGATGGCAATTAATCGTTTGACAAAACTATTTATTGTACAACTTTGTTATGATTTTCAGCCTCATAATGTTCCTAATGTAATAGTTCATTCATTCATTCATTGATTTTCTTTTCGGCTTAGTCCCTTTATTAAACTGGGGTCGCCACAGCGGAATGAACCGCCAACTTATCCAGCATATGTTTTACACAGCGGATGCCCTTCCAGCTGCAACCCATCACTGGGAAACATCCATACACACCCATTCACACACATACACTACGGACAATTTTAGCTTACCCAATTCACCTATACCACATGTCTTTGGACTTGTGGGGGAAACCGGAGCACCTGGAGGAAACCCATGCCAACACGGGGAGAACATGCAAACTCCACACAGAAATGCCAACTGACCCAGCCGACACTCGAACCAGCGACCTTCTTGCTGTGAGGCGATTGTGCTACCCACTGCGCCACCGTGCTGCCCCTGTAATATCATTCATTCATTTTCTTTTCGGCTTAGTCCCTTTATTAATCTGGGGTCTCCACAGCGGGATGAACCGCCAACTTATCCAGCATATGTTTTATGCAGCGGATGCCCTTCCATCTGCAACCCATCACTGGGAAACATTCAAACACACTCATTCACAAACATACACTACGGACAATTTTTTAGCTTACCCAATTCACCTATAGCACATGTTTTTGGACTTGTGGGGGAAACCGGAGCACCCGGAGGAAACCCACACCAACACGGGGAGAACATGCAAACTCCACACAGAAATGCCAACTGACCCAGCCGAGGCTCGAACCAGCGACCTTCTTGCTGTGAGGCGAACGTGCTACCCACTGCGCCACCGTGCTGCCCCTGTAATAGTTCAACAAAACATAAATATATATATTTTTTAATTAAATTAAATTTATTTTATTTTTTTATTTTTTTATTTTAGGGCTAGCCTGTAACTGCATATTTTAATTATCAGCCTTTGAGAAACGTATTTATGGACTTCTTTATTGTAATTAAACATCGTCTGAGCTTGTTAAACAACATGCAAAAAAATATGCCTAAGGTGGGAAAGATAAATGATTTGTTTTTCAGAAAACCACTGAGGATGTCTTATCTAATATTTAGAGGTAGAATTTACAAACCTGTTCACACATGAAGCCAGCGCTGAACACGTGTTCAATTGCCAGGAGGATGTGAAAGACTATTAACTGTTTAATTGTTGCGCTCATTGCTTGGCTGAGATTTGGAGAAAGTCTTATAAAACCAACGGTGTGTTTTTTCTGCACCCACGAGGGCAACAAAACATTGGATCGTGTGCTTGGTCATTAAAGATGTATGTTGTGCTCTTCCTCTTCCTGACTTCGGGAAAGTTTCATGACGGAAACACTGTTGCTCAGAGACAAACAGAGACTAACACAGTCAAGAGGTTCCTGCTGGAGAAAAACAAGCACACAAACCCAGATAGATAGATAGATAGATAGAGAGAGAGAGAGAGAGAGAGAGAGAGAGAGA
>CAIGQV010016298.1:8254126-8266587 GCA_903798115.1 Danio jaintianensis
AAAACATATGCTGGATAAGTTGGCGGTTCATTCCGCTGTGGCGACCCCAGATTAATAAAGGGACTAAGCCAAAAAGAAAATTAATGAATGAATGTATTTTGTGATTCACAAGTGTTTTCAGTTTAATGATGGTTGTGAATTGCATTATGGGATGTTGATCTCTGCTCTGTCGACTTTTGATGTTGAAAATTCAACTCTACAGTTTAACAAAGTGACTTTATTGACATTTTAGTAGTTTGAAATAGTATAATGTATCAGAAATAATATAAAGAGAGATAAAATAACAGTAAATGTACTGGCAGTTTGTTACAAAATTTTTGTAGCGTAATATACAACACCAACCCAGACGATATAGCACTTTAAACTATTAAAAATGTTCATAAAAGTCACTTTTTCAAAACTTTTCAAGGTTAAAAGGTTACAACTCAAATGCTTAAATAAAAAAATAAAAACATGAAACACAAAATATGGAAAACTGCTCAGTGTAGACTTTGAATTATTTGCAAACAGCTACTTTTTTGGGAGCCAATCAGTGTATATTAAGGATTTCAACATTAATTGATATATTTGATCAAGTTCAATTTAGTGAATAGAAATAAATCATGGAAGTAGTCAAAACTGCACTATTAAAGGGTTAGTTCACGCAAAAACAAAAAAACATTGTCAGAATTTACTCATTCTTCACTTTCAAAACCTGTTGGTTTCTTTCTTCTGTTGAACGCAAAGGAAGATATTATGAATAATGCTGAAAAAAAAAAAAATTACAATGGATGCCAATGGCTGTTTTTTTTCAAGCATTCTTCAAAATATCTTGTTTTGTGTTCAACAGAAGAAATAAATTCTTAAGCGTTTACAACCACTTTAGTGTTAGTAAATAGTGAGGAAATTAACATTTTTGGGTGAACTACACTAAAAAAATTACGTTTGTTCAAACTACTTATTTAAATGAAGCTGAAACAACACAACTCTTGAGGTGTTTACTTGGGAAAACTTAATTGTTTTATGTTGTCCCAACACAAATCGATTGTGTGGAACACCAGAATTTTTACAGTGTATCTCTTTGATGTGAAATTAACATTTTGATGATCTTAAGAGACTGGACTTTGCACAGTACAATAATGGAGCACTTGTAACCCTATCGTTTTTGTTTTTTTTCCCCTAACACTTTAACCTAATTCCACCTCTGTTTGTGACTCCAGAATTGTTCAGTCCAAATTGTTCCAGCAACAGATTGCGTTCAAACAATCAGTCCAAAAACAGCACAAATGCAAAGAAAACCAGGCTGATTACATCAGAGATGGCAGGGAGATCAACGTATCGCAGCCAAATCTCAGTGAATTATTAATTATAGCACAAGCTCTGTCTAAACAGAATATAATAATCTCACCTCTGTATAGTCAGATGTTATGCAAACTGCATTTCTTGGCTATAAAGCAAAGCAGCGTCTCACTAATGGATGAGGATTGTAATCAAGGTGATTGCAATGACAGTCCACTCAAACGAAGCTAACAAAATATTTGCCTACGAATGCTCTGGAAACGAAACAAAACTGCAAAATAATCATACAAATTTTATTTAAAAAATAAATAATTAAATAAAAATTCAAATTAAATAAAAAAATAGATTAATTAACTAACAAAACAACAATAATAATAAATAATAAAATAAAACGTACAAATAAATTATATATATAAAATAAAGATGAATAAAAAACAATTATAACATAAATAAATAATTAATTATATTAAAATTTATTATTATTCATTCATTCATTCATTTTATTTTCGGCTTAGTCCCTTTATTATTCTGGGGTCGCCACAGCGGAATGAACCGCCAACTTATCCAGCATATGTTTTACGCAGCAGATGCCCTTCCAGCTGCAACCCATCACTGGGAAACATCCATACACACTCATTCACACTCATACACTACAGCCAATTTAGCCTACCCAATTCACCTATAGCGCATGTCTTTGGACTTGTGGGGGAAACCGGAGCACCCGGAGGAAACCCACGCCAACACGGGGAGAACATGCAAACTCCACACAGAAACGCCAACTGACCCAGCCGAGGCTCGAACCAGCGACCTTCTTGCTGTGAGTCGAACGTGCTACCCACTGCGCCATCGTGCAGCCCTTTATTATTATTATTATTATTATTATTATTATTATTATTATTATTATTAAACCCAAAATTGCTGTGGTCAATATTATTATCCTCCTTAAGATATGTTTCCCCTTTTTTTACATCGGCTACAGAACAAACCACAAAATATCTTTAAAGTTATTTCAAGATAAATATCTTTAGTTCAAAATATATCAAAAATATCTTTAGTTATTTTGCCAAATATCTTGAAAAATAACTAGTGATGGCAAAGAAAAAATGAAATGACTTATTAGAAATGAGCTAATATAGTTTTATTAAACATCACGTGGGAAATGTTTGAAAAAATTATTCAAATTTCACAGGAGGGCTAACAATTTTGTATTCAACTGTAGTCAGATGGTAACATTTAAAGGAGACTGTAATGACTAGTCCCAGCTAGTAAGTTCCAAAAGCTGCATCGGTCTCACAAAAAGTTTGGAGAATCGTTTTAAAAAATCACTTTCAATCTTTGATGGATGGCATGTGGAATAATAATGGCCTGGTTTGTTCAGCCCAATAAAGGACACATTCCCCAAAGACCAAATTTATCCCATTAACTGGTACAGCTTGAAATGGTTCAGTCCTGTCACTCGACACATGCTGTGTCTGATTTCATTAGACAGATAGCGGACGTCCAGAAATATACAGCATTTATGAGTATTTGTTTCAACTCTCATTTCTGCTCGACTGGAATAATGATGTCACCTAAAATACTTTTGTCTTAGAATTGTGACTGGTAAGAGAAAATTTAGCTTTTTACAATTTGCATTCAGCTTCAAACCAAACTTACAATTTCAGATGGCAACATTAGCATACTTCCAACCCAGGCTCATTCTGAAAACGTACCCCTATATACATTTCTGGAGAGCACCAAATACGGCCCAGGAGGTACATTTTTTTGCAGTTTTTGTGTTTGCAAATCCACCAGAGGCCGTTGTGCATGCTTTTTGAGATCTCAAATTTCTCTCACAAGTGCCATTCACGCCTGCTCTTCTCACGTAAATCCACCAGAGGCCACTGCCGACTGACTGACTGACCGATCGACTGACCCACTCTACCCTAAACCCAACCGATAGTGTTTTCAAAAGCATTGATTGTTAAAAAAGCATTGAACTGTTATTTGCCGGACTCGAACCCTGTCGTTGTGGTCAACTCTGCTACACATCAAAAGTCCATCGACGTATGCAGCGAGCCACTGGACAAACTGGTAACAGCAGAAAAGCCGTCCACACGGAGGTAAGCGGTCAGCTGGTAGCGCGAAAAGGAACGGCATCATACCGCCCCGTAGCGTTCGTTTTAAAGACAAAATGCAGCCATCGTAGCTCTGTCTACATAATTTGCGATCTCCAGAAATGTATATAGGGGTACATTTTCAGGATGAGCCTATGTTGCATACTTCAAACCTTTAAAAACACAATATATTTAAGAATTAGGTCAATAAATAGCTGTTCAAACACAGTTGACCACAAACGATTAGACTACCAAAGCAATCTGGTGTTGTTCCAAGGCTGAAAGTGGACAATTTCAGACTAAACGCAAAAAATACAATTTACCATCATCCTCTTGTGAATAAATCCACACTGTCCGAGAAAGTTCAAATGCACTGCAAGTTTGAAAAACACATGCAAATAGAAAACGAAGAAGGTTGCTGGTTCAAGCCTCGGCTGGGTCAGTTGGCGTTTCAGTGTGGAGTTTGCATGTTCTCCCCGTGTTGGCGTGGGTTTCCTCCGGGTGCTCCGGTTTCCCCCACAAGTCCAAAGACATCGGTTATAGGTGAATTGGGTAAGCTAAATTGTCCATAGTGTATGAGTGTGAATGAGAGTGTATGGGTGTTTCCCAGCGATGGGTTGCAGCTGGAAGGGCATCCGCTGCGTAAAACATATGCAGGATAAGTTGGCGGTTCATTCCGCTGTGGCAACCCCAGATTAATAAAGGGACTAAGTCGAAAAGAAAATGAATGACTGACTAATTAATCATATATAATGTGTTTTGAACATGTGCATTGAAAAATTAAATGCATCACTGATAAGTATTATTAACACTATTATGTTGCTATAATTGTCATTATAATACAGCATACGTTTTGTTGTGTCCTTACATTAATAGAATTGTTATAATTCATTATAAGCATGAGCTTGATAGAAAGCGTTAACCAATACATCTTCATCAGTTTGATAACACGCATGCACACATATTCTCACAACACATGCAAATACAGAAACCCACTGCAAATAGTGCAGACCACAACAGACATGTTTTGAGAGAGAAAAAAAAGAGTTGGTGTATAAACAACTAGAAACAGTATAACCAGGATATTAAAATAAATATATAACATGTGCATGTATTATATTTTTATTATATAATTATTTATTGTTATATAACACACACACACACACACACACACACACACACACACACACACACACACACACACACACACACACACACACACACACACACACACACACACATACTGCATATAAAATATATAATAAACATACAAACTTAATATAAATATAATAAAATGTATATATAATAAACATACACAGACAAATTACGTTGAAATAACTTTTATTTCGTCTGTGACTACATTTTTATTTGTGATTGTGGTTTATTTGCGCTCAGTCATTATACATCACTTGACACATTTGTATTGTGTCAGAATTTTTTCTCATTAGTGTTTTTTTTTTCTACTTGCATGTGTTTTCTTGACTTACATTTGAGCTTTCTCGGCCACCGTAGCTACACATCAACAAAACGCATCTTAATAGCAGGTGTAAAGAGGCCACTGATTCAATAATTCTGCCCAATGGAGTCAAAGTGGCACAGTTTAATACTCTCTCCCATATTCAAGCAGTGGATTCAGATGGTTTCTATCTTTTTAACACTCCTGGGTTGCCTTTTCCCAGTTCATCTCTTGCTCGCTCTCATTTTTTTTTTTTTTTTTTTTTTTTTTTTTGCTCTCTTGCTCATGTTCATAAATGAGGATCCCGGATATCCAGGTGGGCCTGAAAGCTCATTCGTGCAGTTCAGGAAAGGAGGTCACTGTAGAAAAAAAATGTAAAAAAATTAATAAATAACTAAAGCGATGCATATGGAATCCCCTGTCCTCCCTTAGGGCTGTCCAGAGCTTGGATGTGTCGTCTTAAACTTGTCAGTGCTTATAAATAAATAATTATAAAACCCTTTTGCACTTGTGACGGAACATTGGTTCAATGCATGTGCAGCTCAAAGGCATCTTTGACATCCTGCATATTACCATAGGTGAAAAATAGTCATAATTTAAAAGAAAAACTGCACTCAAATAAATGTTAAAATACTGTTGAAGTCTGAATTATTAGCCCTCCTGTGGATTTGTTTTATTCTTTTTCAAATATTTATCAAGTGCTGTTTGACAGAGCAAGGACATTTTTACAGTAATATCTATTTCTTTTTCTAAAGGAAGTCTATTTTGTGTGTGTGGTTGAAATAAAAACAGTTTAAAAATTTTTTAAAGCTAATTTTATGGTCAATATTATTAACCCTTTTGAAGACTTTTTTTTCCTGATTGGCTACAGAACAAACCACTATTATCCATTAACTTGCCAAATTAACCTAATTAACCTAGTTAAGCCTTTAAATTGCACTTTAAGCTAAATACATTCAAAAAATGTATTCTTGTTTCTTTTTCAAACTACTTATTTAAAATGAGTTGAAACGACACAATTCTTGAGAATGTTTACTTGTTAACTTAATTGTTTTAAGTTAACTTAATTGATTTGTGTTGGGACATTTTTTACGGTGTACTATAGGGTTGCACGATATTGAAAAAAAGTGACATTGCAATATTTTTTTGTCTGCGATTATATAAGAGCAATATTACACTAGTAGCAGTGCTATATGGCTATATATCGGCACTGGTGGGAGGCATGCATTGACTCGAGGCCGCAGATATTCAACGGAACCGTTGCTACTTCACAAACGTCACTTTAGAGCTATTATTTGAATGATTCTCTAGCCTAATGTCTAAAGTGATGACAAAACAGGTGACTTTGCTCACATTTTAAGATTATAAGGCTGAACGGCATGAAATGCCATCAGTCTACAGAGATTTCTCAGTATTTCTCTGTTGCAATTGGGAGATCACAATAATTAACCCCAAAAAAGCCAAAGCAAAGCAAACACTGAACGCTGAAAAAATGCTGTTTTTCTCCCTTAAGGACTTATTATGAGGTCACTGTCACCATCTTGTGGCGGAACATCAACCGTCTTTGCTCAATATGGCACGCTGGCCGCCAACGCGCTGAATCTCCGAAATTATGAATATTTAAAATAGGCACTATCCTTATAAATATACTGCATAGTTGCAATCTAAACAACTACATTCTTGCCTAAAAAGCACCAAAAGTACATTATGTTGTCCAACAGCTGCAATATTTGTCAAACTGTAGTCCTCTGCTTGCCACTCATGTGGGCGGAGTAATACACAAGGGTGAAGAGGCTGTACGAGTGCTGATATTACTTTAATATCTCACGGCTATCAGCCAGTCAGATTCGAGAACCAGACAGAACTGTTGTATAAATTGAAATATAAATATCATTTCAAAAGATGACTTGTAACACTGTTTGGAAATTGTAATTTCAGATTATTTTGTTAGGCAGTATCTTAAAATGTAATAAATTAGCAAAGTAAAGCAAACTACAACAAACATGCAAATGAAATCAATCATGTTTTATGGTTTTCTGTAACCATATTGAGCCACAGAAATTCAGTTACACTTAAAACAACACTATTCATTCATTCATTTTCTTTTCGGCTTAGTCCCTTTATTAATCTGGGGTCGCCACAGCGGAATGAACCGCCAACTTATCCAGCATCTGTTTTATGCAGCGGATGCCCTTCCAGCTGCAACCCATCAATGGGAAACATCCATACACACTCATTCACACACATATGGTCAATTTAGCTAACCCAATTCACCTATACCGCATGTCTTTGGACTTGTGGGGGAAACCAGAGCACCCGGAGGAAACCCACGCGAACACGGGGAGAACATGCAAACTCCACACAGAAAATGCCAACTGATCCAGACGAGGCTCGAACCAGCGACCTTCTTGCTGTGAGGCGATTGTGCTACCCACTGCGCCACCGCGTCGCCAAAACAACACTATATAGTCTAAATTTTATAAATAAATACAATAAATCTTTGTTAAAGCTTCAACTTTAAACTTCTTGGCTTCAATTTGCTTGAAATCTCACACAGTCACAGGTCTTTAGAACACATCCAAATGCAAACATTTCACTATATTAGGGTTAAACTTTTAGCAGAATACACAAATCAGATATTCTGAACTGTCTTGGCTGGTTACTATAATCCTAACTTGACATTGCAGATCTTGTGATGTGAATATTGCAGATTCTGCGATATCGAGGCTGAAACAATATATTGTGCAGCCCTAGTGTACTAGTATCTTGAAAAAAATAATTTCCTAAATTCTAAGAAATGAGTTATTAAAATTGTGTTTAAAAAAGGGTTGAAACAAAATCTTCTCTACATTAAATAGCACTTATTTTAAAATGAACCAAATTTCACTGCAGGGCTAATAATTCTGCCTTTTTTTATGATATATGCAAATAACAATAAATATATAAAAAAATCTGTACTGAAGCCAATCCACAATTGTCTATTGTGCAAAGAAAAGCAGAGAATATTAACGTCAATATTAATATCTTGCTGACTTTTAATGTGTATTTATCGGCTTTCTTCCCTACCCGAGACCTATATGAATGAATGCTCAGTAAATAAATACTTGGCAACCGTACTTTCATTTATTGCAGTTAAATTGCCGTTTCCCTGTAACTTGTTCACTCATCTGAAGCTTTAAATCAGCTTTAACCTTCTTTGTCAGCAGCATAAATTAATTCACTGTACATTTTGCTGTATTCATGGCGGAAAGAATAAAGAAGATGAATCCCGCCTTTTTAAAAGATTAGTCTTATCTAAAAAAGAATGAGCATAAATAATAATTAGCGTAGCAAGATAAATGGACAAATTAAAACTGCCATATGCTGAAATATAACCGCATAAACAGACTTTTGTGAAGGCATACAGTGCTTTAATTATCTCCGTTTACTGGAAAGTTTCTGCTGGTTTGTGAGAAACGTTCGATATGCTGTTACTTAGACATTTCGCCAGCCAAATTTAGAACAATATGTTTCATGCTGGCTTCTTAATCATAAGCTTCATACAGCGATTAAGACAGAACAAAGAGGCAGATTATAATAATTGTGTTCTTTTGCCTTTATTTCATGTGATGGATTTTGAAATAAACCCTTCACCTTCAAAAAAAAAAAAACTTTTCTGTTTGCGTGTCACTCCGTACTTGTGTTTTTTGTTTGTTCTGTGAAATGCAAAAGTAATTTTGGCAGAGGATTCTTTTAATTCTCCCTTTTTCGCCCTACTCTAAGTCACGACCACACATCTAATACATTCATTCATTTTCCTTCGGGTTAGTCCCTTTATTTATCAGGGGTCGCCACAGCGGAATGAACCACCAGCATATGTTTTACGCAGCGGATGTCCTTCCAGCAGTAACCCAGCACTGGGAAACACCTATAAACCCTCGTATTCACGCACATACACTATGGCCAATTTAGCTTATTCAATTCACCTATAGCGCGTGTGTTTGGACTGTGGGGGAAACCGGAGCACCCGGAGGAAACCCACGCCAACACGGGGAGAACATGCAAACTCCACACAGAAATGCCAACTGGCCCAGCCGGGACTCAAACCAGCGACCTTCTTGCTGTGAGGCGACAGTGCTAACCACTGAGCCGTCATGCCACCCCACATCTAAAACAGAACTGCATAAAAATCAACACTCATCCACGAATTACTCTCCGCATGTTTGTCCTCTGGAGAGACAAATCTCATCAATAGCACTGGTGCAAAACACAATTCGTCTTTGTTGCATTTATTTATGGCTATAAACAAAGCACAGGTGCTAAAGAACAAGGTCAGTAAAAGTAGGAACCGGGGTCACGAAGACACAGAATTCATTGGCGTTTCTCTCTTCTGCGACCCACTTCTTCGGTTATTCTCTTCTGCTTTTATTACTGGAAGAACAAGGGTTGCTGATGTCGATCTGTTGAGTGAAATAGCACAAGATATCCGGTGCATCATTCTGTAAGGAAATAAAAAAGAAATGATTAAAGCAGAAGTTTCCACTGGATGGATGGGCATTAAAGGGCATTCCAGGTCGAGGTATGGTAGAGGTTTTGCATAATAGCTGCTGAATCACTTTCAGAGAGATGCGTCCATGAGTGCAGAAAAAAAGCTTTGAAGCCAATACAAGCAAATGTGTTTGTTCTGAGTGAAATGGAAATATTTTATATACATTCCAGTAAAAATTTAAACCAGATAATGTGAATTAAATCCATGAATAAATTTATGTCTGATATTTTTAAATATAAATATTTTCTGTACATGTGTATACATATGAAGAGTTCAGATGCAAAGCCTTTAAGTTCCATCTGAAACTATCTTCCAAAATTAGCATTTTTCTAAGCCTCCTATGTTTATATTCAGCTGTTTCACTTTGAAGGCAGTGAAAAGAACCTATTCGTTGCACTAAAATTGAAATTACTGAACCTACAACTTTTCATATATACACAAATGTGTGTGTGTATTTATATATAAATGATAAATATACAATATTATAATATATATATAAAATATAACTTTTATTTTGTATGTTATTCAATTGGATTTCGTTTTGATCAAATACATCAATCTGAATGATTTATTTGAGATTAATTGTTTAACATCGTGGGTGACACGGTGGCACAGTGGTTAGTACTGTCGCCTCACAGCAAGAAGGTCGCTGGTTCGAGTCCCAGCTGGGTCAGTTGGCGTTTCTGTGTGGAGTTTGCATGTTCTCCCCGTGTTTTCGTGGGTTTCCTCCGGGTGCTCCGGTTTCCCCCACAGTCCAAACACGTGCGCTATAGGTGAATTTAATAAACTAAATTGTCCATAATGTGTATGTGTGTGTGTGTGAGAATGGTAGTGTATAGGTGTTTCCCAGTGCTGGGTTGCAGCTGGAAGGGCATCCGCTGCGTAAAACATATGCTGGATAAGTTGGCGATTCATTCCGCTGTGGCGACCCCTGATGAAAAAAGGGACTAAGCCGAAGGAAAATAAATGAATAAAGGTTTAACATCACTAGACACAGTTGTGTTGTGTCAGAATTAAATTCCAGTAAAAAATAACATTAATAATGAAACCAGATAATATGAAATTAATTAATGTACTTACTATATAGTTAGGGTCAGAATGCATGTAGGTTTAGGTTTGGTCGCATGTAGTTATGCATAGTTAACTGTAATTATAAGTACATACGACTTTTCTAATAAGAACACCTTAATATAAAGTGTTACTGAACCATGAAAAAGCAAACAAACAAATTTTACATGTTTTTTTTTACACAAACTTCTTAGTTACTCTCCAGTTCATTGGTAATATACAATAAATTCTGTGCAAAAGGGGCTTTTAAAACTTGTTTTTGTGATTTATTCAAACATATACCATACCATTAAAGGGATAGTTCACCAAAAAAATTTTTTTCAAACTTTAAAATGTACTTTTCCAAGCATGTTTGAGATTTTTTTCCATCCGCTGAACATAAAAGAAGATATACTGAATGTTGGATAATGTTTGAAACCTGTAACTATTGACTTCTATAGTAGGGAAAACAAATACTATGTAAGTCAATGGTTACCAAATTATCCAGCATATGTTTTACACAGCGGATGCCCTTCCAGCTGCAACCCAGTACTGGGAAATATCCATACACACACGCACACATACACTATACGGCCAATTTAGTTTATTCAATTCACCTATAGCGCATGTGTTTGGACTGTGGGGGAAACCGGAGCACCCGGAGGAAACCCACGCCAACACGGGGAGAACATGCAAACTCCACACAGAAATGCCGGGACTCGAACCAGCGACCTTCTTGCTGTGAGGCGACAGTGCTAACCACTGTGCCATTATGTCGCCCTTAAATCTAGGGGTTTCAAGTACATATCTGAAAGTGTAGTTGTCAAATCACCCTTGTATGTACTGTATATAGTATGTGATTTTTCAAGGTTTGTCAAATTCAAAACTGAAGACATAGCCTATTACCCTTGACCAAAACACAGAAGGTGTATTTAATAAAATTACAGTGAAACTAATGTTTACAAAGCTAAAGCTCGAGACATTTTCACGTTTCCTCTACAATTTAATCCCAGTCTGAGATGTAGTATATAAGTGATCACCGTTCAAAAGAGCCTTAGCCATGATCTCTGGGTCTCGTCTCACTCTTAAACTAGTCAAAGTTACCATGAAAAGATGATTTCCCATCTCGAGGTCGTCAAAACACACACACACACACACACACACGCACGCACGCACGCACACACACACACACATATGTACACACGGGAACTTTCATTCTTCAAAGACACAAGCTTTCCTTTTTAATGTTTCTCTGCAACACATTTTCAATGATGTTTTGCCTCTCTTTTAAGGAACTGCATGGCGTAAAGGTAATTCTCCATATCTGCTGCGTTTCGACAACATTGTCCATCAAACTGACATCTTTGCGCCCGTACGGTGAGTGAGGAAGCTTATTTTACACTTAATCAGCTATTTGTTGGCACGTGTAATGAATTAAAGCTAACAAACCATCATAGGTTGGCATCCCTTGCGACGCTAACTCCATCTGAACACACATTTGTCATGTGCAGGCACCTAATATAGACGTAATACATTCTGGATATAACTACCCAGTGGGGTTGACATAATTGAAAGCCTCTGTCAAATCCTAAATTTCGTAAAAAAAAAGAAAAGAAAATTCACCCCGGGACTTGGTAATATTAATTATCTCCCATTGCTATATGTCCTAGTTTTATAATTACTGGTCCATTCAAGTGCATTACATGAGCAGGGTCTCCCTATGGACAATGAAGAAAGAAGACGAGGGAAAAAAATTGAATTATTAAATCAATTGTGGGCATGTCGGATCTTCACGAGCGCCAGGGAGTGATTAACTAAAAGTAGTGATGCTGCTAACTTAACTAGCATGACTGCACGAAAGTAACAGAAGAATTGGGAGGTGAGATTTATTTAAGTGAATCGGTGAGTCGTTTCAATGAACTCGTCAAAATATTTTTTATAGATTGATTAATTCTCAGATTATTAAATCAATTGTGGGTATGTCGGATCTTCAAGAGTGCTAGGTAGTGATTAACTAAAAGTAGCGATGCTGCTAACTTAACTAGCATGACAGCAC
>CAIGQV010016298.1:8266597-8291759 GCA_903798115.1 Danio jaintianensis
AAGTAACAGAAGAATTGGGAGGTGAGATTCGTTTAAGTGAATCGGTGAGTCGTTTTAATGAACTAGTCCAAAAAAATAAAATAAATAAAAGATTGATTAATTCTCAGATTATTAAATCAATTGTAATTAGCTAAAAGTAGTGATGCTGCTAACTTAACTAGCATGGCAGCATGGAAGTAACAAGAATTGAGAAGTGAGATTAATTTTAGTGAATCGGTGAGTCATTTTAATGAACTCATCAAAAAAAATAGATTGATTCATTCTCAGATTATTAAATCAATTGTGAGCAAGTCGGATCTTTGAGGATTTGAAAACAGGAGATGCTAATTATGTTTTAGAACAGCATTTTTATATAATATAGCTTAATAATAAACAAACTATCTCAAATTTTATGCAAGTTTATACAATTTCATTTAGTTCCATCTTTTTTGACTCCTCCCATTTCACAGTCTGTTACTGAAAAGAAAATTGTTATGTTTTCTCACAAGTATGCCATGCAGCAATGGACTCTTTTCACAAGACTGTTATGATGCGTTTAACGGTCATCATAATCTTAAATCCTTGAAAGTTTTTAATATTTTGATTTAAAAAACAACATATGAACATTTATATGCATTTATGAATGTATTATATCATCTTTGCGTCAAATTACAAAAAACGAATGACCCCTTATGCAAGGTGTTTCTAATGCAGCGTCTATGGGGCTGAGAGTAAATTTGTCGTCATCAGTCTCACACAAGAGTTTCAGTCTCACACTTTTCTGAAAGTCTTGATAAAACCATCAAGGAGTTTTTCTTTTATTATTTCAGCAAATAGGGTTGTAAAATTTGTTGTAAATTTTCGTTTCACTGCGCTCTAAGTTTACCCAACCATGACGACTTCCGCTACTGAGAAACCCGGAAATGTGAAAAGGGTCTATTATCTTTTGTATAGTACATCTTGTGAATCATTTGGTAGTGAGATTCATTTGAATCAAATTGTAAAAAATAAAAAACAAAGAGTTCGGAAACTGAATAATTAAAATATAGTGACAGTAGTAATTTAACCAGCATGTCACCATTTCAGTAAATGAAGCATTGGGGAGTGAGATTAATTTATTGAATTGGTTCATTTAAATGAATCATTTAAATCAACTAATTCAAAATAGTTCAATTCATTCCCTACCCCAAGGTTAATTAATTATTTATGTATTTATTTATTTATGTATGCACATAACAAAAAAAATAAAAAAAATTGATTGAAATGGAAAACTAATCAAACATCCTGTTTTTAAAGCTTCTCTGACAATACTGTAATTGTAATGTAATTGAAGTGATCAGGAAAATTAATAGTAGCTCGTAGTTAAACATACAGTCTATGCACTTAACCGAAGCAAATCCATTTCCAAGAATCTTGCATTTTTTTTATCCAGTACTACAGCAAAGCAAAGGGTAATTAGGGTCATTGTCTGAGGACAGAATTAATTTCTGTGTTTATACAGAAGTCTAAAATTACTTCAGTTCATGTGAAGGGTCCATGTTGGCCCGACCCAATGGCTTTTCATTTATTTAAGGCCCTAAAGCAGAGAAAGTGATGTCCTGTGCCTTTAAATACTGAACCTATTCTTTTCACAGGCCTTCCCAATAGGTCTTTACAACGTGATGTAGGCAATCAAGGCCCCCGCTGATATAATACAGCACAAATTCACTCTGACCTTTTTAGATTATCATTTAATGACATAATTAACCCATTAATCTACAAGATCCTTATTGCAATGCTCAATTATAGGCTACTCCAATATCAATTTCCATTTCCGGATATATGTTGGCTAAATATAGAATTACACCATCCGAATGGAAGAGTACAATAATTAAAAAATAATAATAATAACATAAGTTCTTGTGTTCATATATGTCTCTATCCGTAATTATATAGTCACTAACCTGACTATTCATGAGCTTCAGTGGGAGTACTTTTATTTATTATGAATGAATAATGGTTCCTAGTTTTGTTATTGGAGGGTGCATTGTATCATCATCTTTTTTAACCCTTGTGTATTGTTCAAATTGACTACCCTTTCATTGTGGTGGGGGCTGATTTTGCCCCATTGACGGCCATTATAAAAACATTTTTTGATTCAAAGCCATGACAGCATATAATCAAACCAGCAACAATCAAGAATGCATGATTATATGCTGTCATGGCTTTGCAATAAAAAAAATGTCATTATAATGGAGGTCAATGGGGCAAAAACGACTACGAACTTAATGAAAGTTTAGTAAATTTGCCAATAGTGTGATGTTGAGTTTAAAAAAAATGTCAAAGCATTTTCCCAAAATTGTGCTAAAATAAGATTTGTCACCAAAATCCTTCCACTTACTGAAACAAAGAGAAAGTTGTGGCCACTAAACTTTAATTAAGTTAAATAAAAAAAATCTGTTTAACACATTTTACACTTTTTTGCACCTCTTTATAGATATACACTACCTGACAAAAGTCTTGTCGTCGATCCAAGTTGTAAGAGCAACAAATAATAACTTGACTTCTAGCTGATCATTTAGAAAAAAGTGTCAGAAGATCGATTTTTCTGTTGAATCATCTGTTGAACTGCATCCCAATTATCACAAATACTGCAGAAGACCTATTGGAACCTGCATGGACCCAAGATTCTCACAGAAATCAGTCAAGTTTGGTGAAGGAAAAATCATGGTTTGGGGTTACATTCAGTATGGGGGTGTGCGAGAGATCTGCAGAGTTAATGGCAACATCAACAGCCTGAGGTATTAAGACATTTGTGCTGCCCATTACATTACAAACCACAGGAGAGGGCAGATTCTTCAGCAGGATAGCGCTTCTTCTCGTACTTCAGCTTCCACATCAAAGTTCCTGAAAGCAAAGAAGGTCAAGGTGCTCCAGGATTGGCCAGCCCAGTCACCAGACATGAACATTATTGAGCATGTCTGGGGTAAGATGAAGGAGGAGGCATTGAAGATGAATCCAAAGAATCTTGATGAACTCTGGGAGTCCTGCAAGAACGCTTTCTTTGCCATTCCAGATGACTTTATTAATAAGTTATTTGAGTCATTGCAGAGATGTATGGATGCAGTCCTCCAAGATCATGGGAGTCATACACAATATTAATTCTTTTTCCACTGCAGCATGACTTTATATTCTATACTGTACATTATTTATTTAAGTGACAATACTTTTGTCTAAGCAGTCAGACCTTACTGTCCTAATTAAATAATTAAAAATCAAGGCATGATCATATTTTATTTTGGTAAAATAAGCGTAATCTAGAGACCTTTGCCTTTCATATAAGCCACTTCTGATACCAAATGATCAACTAGAAGTCAAGTTATTATTTGTTGCTCCTAAAACTTGGATAGGCGACAAGACTTTTGTCAGGTGGTGTAGATATTTATTGCGTATGTTGCCAAAACCAAAAGTTTTTGAATCAGAACAGAATTCTGTGAACTTTAAATGAGCCTTAATTGTTTGAACATCAGCTTTTGGAAGCCATCAGTAACAAAGCTACATTAATATCAGCTTGAGCTCAAAAAGGAAACTTTGTTTACTGGAAAAAATAAAAAAGATTGTCAATCCTCTCCAGCTGCGAGCACAGTCAGGCTGTGATATCACGGAAACCGCTTTTGCCTCATCACACATTACGATAAGCCAATTTGCACACATTGCCAACCATTACGAGACACAATGCTGCTATAATTTGCATTACGGATGCATCGCACAGATCTAACCAACAAAGCAGCCTAGTTGAACCCGATTTACCTTTTAATTCCTGAGGGAAACAGAGACGTTTACAAAAGGCTGCTTAGACAAAAGAATGTTTGGGTGCGGTATCAAAAAGCTAAGACAAATTAGCCGGTTAGTTTCACACATTTTGCTTCGTGTACGCTGGAAGTCAGTCAGGAACCCCCCTGCTGCTTTTTCCATTATAATATCAAAACTGGTTTTTGGATTGTTGACTTCCTTTTGCACGCTCTAATATATGCACGGAAATGAAAACCAGGGTTGTTTTCTGATCAAATGTCACGCTGAACAGCTCACAAGCCCTAAAACATATATTTAAGAGAAGCGCCGGCTAATAAATATGCCATTACTCGAACTACTTTTATCGTGTAAAACCAAAATGTCACTCTGTTGCCATTTTAGACTCATTTCTGTGGATTATATTAGTTTACTGTGAAGGCTAACATTTTAGGGCTGAATGAAATTTCTTTCATCAAGCTGCCATGTAATTCCAAATCTATATTAAATTAAACCTTATTAATTTTTTTAATTTGTGCAAGATGTTATTTTTCAAGGGGCGTCACGGTGGCGCAGTGGGTAGCACGATTGTCTCACAGCAAGAAGGTCGCTGATTCGATTTTTTGTGTGGAGTTTGCATGTTCTCCCTGTGTTCGCGTGGGTTTCCTCCGGGTGCTCCGGTTTCCCCCACAAGTCCAAAGACATGCGCTATAGGTGAATTGGGTGAGCTAAATTGTCCATAGTGTTTGAGTGTGAATGAGTGTGTATGGATGTTTCCAAGTCATGGGTTGCAGCTGGAAGGGCATCTGCTGCGTAAAACATATGCTGGATAAGTTGGCGGTTCATTCCGCTGTGGCGACCCCAGATTAATAAAGGGACTAAGCCGAAAAGAAAATGAATGAATGAATGAAAAACACTTCACAAATTTACAAACCCTGTCATTGTCCTTGTCCTCAGCCCAATTGAACCTACAGCTTTAATAGTTTTGTTATGCTAAAAACTGTTATAATTCTGGGTTCCACACAATTCCTTCATGTTATCCCAACACACATCGATTAAGTTAACTTAATGTTTTTATTTTTTATTTTTATTTTTTTTACAAATTTAAGTGGATTGAACATAAAACAATTAAGTTGTCCCCCCAAAAACTTAAGAATTCAAGTTGTTGTTTCAACTCATTTTAAAAAAGTAGTTTGAACATTTTGAGTGTAAAATTACATATATTGTTAGTCCAGTAAGTACTCATTTTCAATTCAACTTGATTAAAACATATTACAAGTAATTTTATGTACGTATAAGTACACCTTAAAAAATGGCAAGAAAAAAACAAAACACATACTGTAGCATATTTTAGAAAATGAGCAAAAACTAAATGTGTGTAAATGGCTTATATAAACACTATGAGTGACCTGAATATGATTTATACAATCATGGCATTTATATTCATTACAATGAGAGTGTGGTCACCTAACATATTTAGGAACAGAAAGATAATGCATTTAAATTAAAATGCAGTGTTACAAAAAACAATTACATATTACAATTACAATAAATTATATATATTTTTTTATGTTTTTTTTTTTTTATTGAATATTTTTATCTAACATTTTCATTAGGTTGTACACATTTTTGCACAGTGATTTTAAGTTATTTTGTTCTATCAGTTTTATTTTTTTCTATTGTTCCAGTTTTGGTTTTGGTACTGACTATATCCAATGTATATACACACATATCTTATTGTATGGATCCTGTAGAACAAAAATAAATAAATAAGAGAGATCTGTAAGGCATGCACTCATTTAATCATTGATGCTGTACAGCAAACAAAACAAAAATGCCTTCTTACTGTCCACTAATGAATATAAACATACACTCAAAAAAAGTTTGCTGCTTGTTCAAACTACTTATTTAGAATGAGCTGAAACAACACAACTCTGGAGATTTATTCTTTGAAACGTAATTGTATTATGTTCAATCCACTTAAATTTGTTATGTCAACTTAATTGATTTGTGTTGGGACAACATGAATGAATTGTGTGGAACCCTGCATTTTTTATTATTTTTTTAGCTGAATCAACACAATCAACACAATTCTTTAGGTTTTTTTTGGGGGGGGACATCTTAATTGTTTTATGTTCAATCCACTTTAATTTGTAAAAACTACTAAGTTAACTTAATTCCTTTATGTTATCCCAACACAAATCGATTGTATGGAACCCCATTTTTTATTTACAGTATAATATTCAGGATTTGCACATACTTACATGGCCTCATCCTGAATTGAGGTTACAGTGTCCCCAGAGCGATGTTTTGGCGGTGCACAGATAAATGACACTATTTTGTTATTTATCTGCAAACGTGTTTGTGTTGACATTTGTGCTAACAGTGGTGCCACTCTCTTCTAGCCCTCTCTATCCGGCATCAAAAGATACGGGTGTCACTGTTTTCCACGCTCACATCTGGATGCTTGTCGCCGTTCCCGCTGCCAGGTCACGCTGGCTGCATCATTTGTCAGCAGCGAGAGCTCTTCGAGGTGTTCGAGATCCACAATTATTCTCAAAGACCCAGTTTGGCAAATGCTTTTCCTCCACCAGGGGGTTTTCCACTTACAGCAGGCATTGAGATGCTTTAGAGGACAAAGTGGGAAAGCTTTTCAAAGACAAAAGACCCCAATAAATCTCAGTTGTACTCTACCATGTACTGGTTGGAAAGCCACGCTGCAAATATTATCCGTAAATTAGCAGTTTTTTGTATTTTGTGATTCATGTTTTTATTTTTCCCCCTTTATTAATGCTTTTGAATTGCATTATGGGACCTTGATGTTTCTTCCAACAACCTTTAACCTTGGAAAGTTCAAAAAAGTGACTTTTATCAACATTTGTAATAGTTTAAATTTGTTTAAAGGTTGTTAAAAGTTTTTGACTCTTCTGAAGCATAAAAATACCATAATATGTTTGCAGATATTTAAGAAACATGCTAAGTGAACATTCTTGTTTATCTGAAAAACAATGCTGAAGTCAGATATTCTGCTTTGAAAATGTCTGTTAGCACTATTTATTTGACTGAACGATATTGTACTTTGATAGTCATTGACTGCTAATATGAGTTCACTATGTTGAATTTGCAAAGAATACTTTTCTGAAATGATATTATGGAGAAAGTCCGAATGTGTGAATTTAAAACCAACTTTATGGTGGCTTACTGTTGCCTCACAGCAAGAAGGTCACTGGATTGAGTCATGGCTGGGCCAGTTGGCATTTCTGTGTGGAGTTTGCATGTTCTCCCCGTGTTGGCGTGGGTTTCCTCCCGGTGCTCCGTTTTCCCCCACAGTCCAAAGTTTGTGCTATAGGGGAATTGGCTAAACAAATATTGGCCGTAGTGTTTGAGTGTGTGTGTAAATACGATAATGTATGGGTGTTTCCCAGTACTGGGTTGCGGCTGGAAGGGCATCCGCTACGTAAAACATACGCTGGAATAGTTAGCGGTTCATTTCACTGTGGCGACCCCCGATAAATAAGGGACTAAGCCGAAGGAAAATGAATGAATGTAAAAAACTGCCTCATAAAATGAATGAATTAATAAACAAATAAATCTTTTATTGCTGCATGCATTTTGAGGGCTTATACGCTTGTGTCAAGACTCACTACTTAGGAAGCCTAAGCTAACTTGACAATATGGAAATATTACAGAATCATTATTCGGGATGAACAGAATAATAGAGTAAAAACATACATATTTAGCTTTATGCCCGGGGACATCTCAACAGCTCTCTCTTGAATTTGAGCATTTTCTTCTTGACTTAAGCAATTCCTCAGATTTCTTTAGTGAATTGCCATTTTATGCTGATATCGGACAGGGGTGCTGTCGGAAATATAAATCTCAACCATGCATTGCTGACCATAAGGGCAGTTCTACATCTGGGTAAGAAAAATAACCCCTCCTCAAAATCAAATTTTTCCACGGATGTTTCTTTTTTGCATAAATGCTGAGCAGTATACTTTATGTTGCCAATGCAGCATAGCATTTTGATGTTTTTTTTAGACTGACAGAAAGTATGAAATGCTGATGAATGGATAATGTTTATCATTGCTGACAGGCTTTTCAGAGAAAACAAAATAGAGTCGGCGCTTGAAGTTTGGACTCTATACTCTCTGAAGGGCATTTCTCCTATATTTGGCCACCTATAAGAGCATGTTACGAATGATGAACGTCAATAACAATGGTTTTCTGAATGGCATGACTTGCTTCTTGATATGCTGATGCAGAGAACAAACACAACGGACGGAGTTTTCTATAAAGCTACTCATAAAAGCTTCCATGAATAAGTAAGTTCACCCACACGTTGTCCAAAATTCATACAGTTTAAATATACAGTTGAAGTCAGAGTTATTAGCCCTTCTGGATTATTAACCCCCCTATATACTTTTTCCCCAATTTCTGTTTAATGAAAAGATTTTTTCAACACATTTCTGAGCATAATAGTTTTAGTAACTCATTTCTAATAACTGATTTCTTTTATCTTTGCCATGATGACTGCATAATATTTTACTAGATGTTTTTCAAGATACTAGTATTCAGCTTAAAGTGACATTTAAAGGCCTAACTATGTTAATTGAGTTAGGGTAATTAGCATACCTGTCAACATTGGGATGTGAAAATAAGGGATATGCTGTTTCGTTGTAAATAAACAGTTAAACGGTCAGTAATATGTTTTATTATTATTATTATTATTATTATTATTATTATTTACAAAGGATACAATAAATAGTATACATCAGAAAAAGCTGCCAATAAATTAGCAGAGTTTTAACAATTAAAATGAAAAGCTATTATAAAGAAATAGAATCAAGGTATCAAATCTCAATGTTTTCTTCACTGTATAACTTACACATTCTGATTAAAGAGCAACAAATTAATCTCTTTAATTTAATTTCACTTGATCTCTTTAAATTAATTTCACTTGATTTCATGGTGTCACTTTAAAAATGCACACATCTAACATTATAATGAAAGCATTTGATTGCTTTCCTAACTTTTTATGCTTATTTAAGACAAAATTAGTTGTGTTTGAAAGAAAACCCACCAAAATCGACATCTTTAGATATTATTATTATTATTATTATTAATTATGTGTATATGTCTGTTCAAACCGTTCAAACACGCACCCAAAACCCAGACTTTTGCTCCGCTTCAAATCGCGTGTACAGGATCCATTTGGTAAACAGCGTCTATTTATCACTATGGAGCGCGTCTGCTGACAGTCACGCACCGCTACATGACTGTTTTGAGGATTGCATAGGAGGGGCAACGGCGCCTGTAATGGAAATTAAGGGAATCCCTCCATTTTTATATTTATTTCAAAGTGTTTTCATGCCTAAATAAAACGAAAGCACAGAACAGATTCACATTTAAGAGCAAGGGGCGTCCCCTGGTGGTTTGGCGGTATGGGTTGCGTATAGGGAGGATTGGCTCTTTATTGCCACCCTTCATAGAAAGATTGAAAATACGGGAGAAAAACGGGAAAATACCTTTATAGGATGATAGCGGGATAGAACTGTAAAATACAGGAGAATCCCAGGAAAAACAGGAGGGTTGACAGGTATGCATTAGGCAAGTCAAAAAAAAAAAAGCTAATAATATTGACCTTAAAATGGTTTAAATAAATAGAAAACTGCTTTTATTGTGGCCGAAATAAAAGAAATAAGCCTTTTTCAGAATAAAAAAAATATTATAGGAAATACTGTGAAAAATTCCTTGCTGTTAAACATCAATTTGGATATTTAATAAAAAATAAAAATAAAATCACAGGAGGGCGAATAATTTTGACTTCAACTAATGCTGCAGACAATGTGCTAACATATTTTACAATATATAGCCTTCTAGGAAAAGTGTTTATTATTAAAAAGTCTTCCCTTTGATAGGATGAATGTGTTATCTTTAAAATAAAATAAAACAACACTAGCACGAACCAATCGCGTTTGAGTGTAAACCGTGAAGAAGCCACTAATTGGTTGTTCCTACTCAGCAGACACACCCCTTTTGAACGAATCATTATTTTGAATATAAATCTTCCCATGCGCGAATGAACGAGTCACTTCCCGACAATTCCAGAGTTGCATTAAAAATTCGTTCGTTCAAGAACAACTCTCCATCACTAATATGACACGAGTTTTGCAGACATGTTCGAAGACATTTCTCCTTTAACGAATGAAATGAACACGGGCAGTTAGTAAATGAGCTTCATCTAAAGACCTACTAAACACCAGGATTAAACATCGCTGGATTCACAGCGCCACGCGAGTCATTCACAACACGAAGAAATGAGGTGAATGCATTTTGAATCAGAATCAGAAAGAGCTTTATTGCCAGGTATGTTCACACATACGAGGAATTTGTTTTGGTGACAGAGCTTCTACAGTGCAACAGAATTACAGAGACGGGACAAAAAACAGATAATAAATATATTATAAAAATAAAAGTAAATAGTGAATGCAAATATACAAATTGACAAGTGTATGTACAGGAATATTACTATATACAACGTTATATGGCAGCTGTTATGTGCAAATTAGCATGTAAAATATGTTGTTAAATAAGTGTTTTTGTGTATAAAAAGTGTATAGCAAGTAGTGATGTTTGTTCCATAATTACTATCATTCAAGTGTTCATAAGATGGATTGCCTGAGGGAAGAAACTGTTTCTGTGTCGGGCTGTTCTGGTGCACAGAATGTGTACAGATGTAGTTAAAATAACAGCGTTGATGTAAAACTTTTGAATGTAGCCTAGTATAAACGTTTCCATGAATATCAGAAAGCAAAAAGAAAGGCCAGTAAGCAGGACAATGTGTTGTAAACCGGAGAACGGCATAACTTTTCTCCACACAGATATTATTTATGGAATCATAAAGACATTATTTACAAGAATAAGTCACTTTATTTTGAAAATTGGTTTAAAAACAACTTTCTTTTAGCTGGCCAGCTCTTTAACTCAGAAGGCAGACTTTATAATTATTCAGATTTCTTACAGAAGTTTAACATTACTCCTAGTGAATATGCCATTGTTGTCAATTCCATCCCTTCTGGTGTGCCTGTTCTTATGCAAGGTGTCACAATCCCATGGCCATACACTCACTCTCTGAATTTAATCGACACAGTGGTTGGAAGTGTGTGTTTTTCAGCAGACCAACAGAAAACTAACTGTAAAATTAGAGGCCTCTTCCAGAGAGAGATAATAACAATCCCTTATGTAATATCTTATTGGGACAACACTGTTGAAAATATTCCATGGGAGAAAGTATGGACTTTGCCTCACAAGTATCTGATTACAAATAAAGTTAAAGAAGTATCATTTAAATTAATTCACAAATGTTATCCTACTAAGATCTGTCTTCAGAAATATAAGTCTGACATTGATGTGAACTGCTCCTTTTGTCACTCTTCAGAGGAAGACTCTATTCATTTGTTCTGGCAGTGCTCCTACACAGAGAGATTCTGGTCAGATCTGTTGATGTTTATTCAATTTTATATTATGAGTGACTTTTCCTTTTCTTTGAAAGATTTTCTTTGGGTTGTTTGACGATTCTAAAGAAAACTTGGAAAAAGTGTATATAATTAATTTATGTATTCTATTAGCCAAGTTTCATATTCACAAACAAAGGTTTGTGGCTCTAAACCTTTTTTTGATCTATTTAAAATTGACCTCGACCAATATTTGGAAACTATCCAGCACTCTTTTAATCCAAAAGCAACGAAATAGGTATCCTTATATTCTTCCTTTGTATCTCTTTAAGGTGTAACTTTATTTCATTATTCTTATTTTTGTTACCCAGGCGTTTGTTTGTCTTTGTGTATATTCCTGTGCACTTTTTCATTCATTTGTATTATTTGTCTCTATGTATGTAATTGTACTGGATCTACCTCTTTAAAAAAAAACAAAAAAAACCAGAGAACGAGTCAGTGAGTTAATCTGAACGAATCATTTACGGAAATGATTCAACAAATTCAAATTGGACTTCTCTGTTTTCTGTACTATAAACCGTACTAGTTTTTTTTGGTATGTACAAGCACTGTAGCCATCAAATTTTCAGAAGAAGTTGCTAAAGGTGGAACAATTCCTTGCTTAAAGTTGTTAAATGACGCTCATTGCGGGAACTTTGCACTTGTGGTTTGGGCCCCAAAAAAGTGTTTTGGAACATTTGTTGCATTTTTTAAGTCATTTAAGTTAATTTGACTGACTATTTAAAAATCAGTGGATATTATTAATGCACTTTGGTAAAATTGCTACTTTTCAATGTCATCCAATGTGTTTTTGCTCATTATCAATGCATTGTCACTTTAATTGAGCGTATAAGCAGCTCTGCAAAAATAGACCCGGTTCAGAAATGATCACTGCTTCTGCATGCAGCATGAAAGCTCTAATCTGTTAACATGGACGCTGAAAAAAACATGCGCTGCTTACTGTGCGTTCACACCGAAAGCGGCGAGAGCGTCAAAGTTTGCTCTGGCCATGCTGGCGACAACGCTGTCTGCCTTTACAGCACCGCCGGCGAAAGCGTTAAAATTCACTACATTGATCTCGTATTTAAAGGGGCCGTTGCAGCATATCAGCAAATCATTGCATTCCCACATAAAAAAACGAGCATTCTAGCGGGAAAATGTTGCGCGCCTTTTATCAAATTTATTTAACTATGGAAGATCAAGTTGTTACGTGTGGTTTGGCTTTGCTCCACTCATCCAATATGTCCATATGTCTGAAATATTCTGAAGCAGAAATACTGTTTTGTATTGTCGGTATAGTTAGTGTGAGATTCCCGCTTAAAAAAATATAATATTATATAATATTATATAATAATAATGTATATATATATATATATATAATATTATATAATACATATAATATTAATGCACATCAGTAACTTTTTTGTAAATTGATGTCCTTGTAAGAAAACATCTGCAGACTGCAATATTCAACGCTTAGCAACAACTGTGGTTGGAACCAAAGTTCACAGGACTGTGTTCTCTGGAATCCTCTCAGGCGGTGGACTTCTACACTTCGTTTGCTTGCCAACGAACCGCGTCATAGCTCATTACCATAAAGTTGACTTGATTTCAACTCTCCTCGACGCCCACACCGGCGAGGCTGCTCCGCAACACTCCTCACCGCTTATCGCCGCCAGCTCCCATTGAAAATTAATGACTTCCGGCTACTTTGACACTCTCGCCGCCTTCGGTGTGAACGCACAGTAATGCACTGCTTCTGCTCTGCTAGCATGTGCGGTGTAAAAGAGGTGTAAAGCCTGCAGTCACTACTGTTTTTTTTATTAGAGTCACTTTTTTTTTTTTTTTGAACTTTTATTAACAGCAATAAACATAAATACAAACAGTAATAAAAACAGTCCTGAGATTGGGCCCGAGCTCACAAATAAAGATATATATAATGACAATAAAGATCTGAGGAAAAAATAAAAGTAAATAGACAAACTTCAAGCAAAAATACAAACTTAGAGACATAAGTGACCTATCCAATGAGGCTTTGAACTGGTCCCCATCTTCTTTCAAAGATTTGAGTCTTCAGCTGTATTTGTGCTGTCAACTGTTCCATTGAATATAACTGTCTGATTTTTTGCAACCACTGTGGAATCGTGGGTGGTTCAAGTTTAAACCAGTTAATTGTTATATTTTTTCTTGCAGCCATTAGCAGGAGATGTAGCAAAGTTTCCTGGTCATGAGACAGATCCTCTGGAAATTTGTCCAATAAAAACGTTAAAGGGTCCCACGAGAGATTCACTTTAAGGAGCTTTTCTACGATCCCCTTAACTTCAGTCCAAAAGTGTTGAACAATGGGACAATCCCAAAATATGTGTGTTTGATCACCCACCAGTCCACAGTTTCTCCAGGACTTATTGCTGCCACAACTACCAGAATAGAAACACTTTAGTGGTGTCCTGAAAAATCGAATTTTAGACTTCCAGTCAAACTCCTTCCACATTTGGCTCCCCACTCCCTTATGGCAACCAGAACAAACACCCGCCCAAGTATCATCATCCAATGTCACATTGAGTTCCATTTCCCATTGTTGTTTTATATGCTGTGTGTTATCCGACATATCCATCATCAGTTTACAATAAATTAAGGACACTTGTTTTTTCATTACGCCCTTATTTTCAATCAGATGAATCAAGTGTTTTTCTATGTTTGTTGGTTCTCTTCTGAGCTGATCCCAATTCTTATGTTTTGTTAAATAGTCCCTTATTTGTAAATATCTGTAATGGTCCCCTGAGGGTAGATTGAACTTGTTTCTTAGTTGGGAGAAAGATTTCATTACATTTCCCTCAAAGAGTTGGTTTACAGTAAAAAGCTTTTTTTCCGCCCACTTCTCAAAGCCCCTGTCCGTTAGAGATGGAAGAAATTCAATATTCCGGCTTATGGACATGGCTCGTGAGAGGGCCACCAATCCTCTTGATTGTTTTTGTACCTGGTTCCAGATTTTTAGAGTGTTTTTAACCCATACATTTTCTATCTTTATTTTCTTCTGTGTCTCTAGCCCAACAAATGGGAGCCTCGATAGAGATATTTCAGGTATTGACACCTCCTTCATGGAGACCCATATTGTTTCTGGATCACGAATGATACACGCCGCGATTGCTCTTATTTGGGCAGCCCAATAATACATTTTTATGTTAGGCAGCTTCAGACCACCATTACCCTTATCTGACATCAGAATTTTAAGGCGCACTCTTGGTCTTTTGTTCTGCCAAATTAATTTTGAGATGCATTTTTGTAATGTTTTGAATGCAGATTGTGGTACAACAACAGGGAGGCTTTGAAATATGAACAATAATCTTGGTAGAACATTCATTCTAATACCTTCAATTCTTCCTAGGAGAGAAAGTGGAAGTATATCCCATCTATTCAAATCGGTTTTAATTTCCCTAAATAACTTTTCATGATTAGATGAAAACAACTGAGTGATCTTAGGGGTAAGTGTTACTCCCAGATATTTTAACCCTTGTGTGGAGTGTTTAAATGAGACCAATTTATCTAACTGTGATGGCCAGTTCCCAACAATCATTAATGCTTCAGATTTGTTTGTATTAACTTTATATCCCGATACAGTACTATACTCATTAAGGCTTTTGAGCAGGGCAGGATGGTGGTAATTGGATTTTCCAAAAATAATAAAATATCATCAGCAAAAAGAGACAGCTTATGAGGAGCATTGGTTTCGTCTCTTATTCCCTGTATAAGAGGATTGGATCTAATCAGTTCGGCCAGCGGTTCTATGCTAAGTGCAAATAAAGAGGGGGAGAGGACTTCACCCTGTCTAGTACCGCATCCCAGTGGGAAAAAATCAGAGCAGTGGCCATTAACCCTTACTCTTGATCTGGGGTCTTTATAAAATATTTGGATCCATTTAATAAAGGTGTCATTAAAACCCATATGTTGGAGAGTCTGCTGTAGAAAGGCCCAGTCCACTCTGTCAAACGCCTTCTCAGCATCTAAGCTGAGAAGCATTGATGGGGTATTCCTTTTTTTGCGCTATTATTTGGAGATTTAAGGCTCTTCTGACATTGTTTGTTCCTTGCCTCTGTGCAATGAAGCCAGTCTGGTCAGGTTTTACAAGTTTTCTTATGTGATTTTGAATTCTGTTTGCAATGATGGCCGTGAGTATTTTCAAATCAACACATAGAAGGCTAATGGGACGATAAGAGGTGCAGAGTGTTGCGTCTTTGCCCTCTTTATGGATGACACTAATAATGGCTTCAGACCATGACCGGGGGGGAACACCTTCTGAGAGGGCATAATTGTAAACCTTATGCAAAATTGGTGTCAGCTCTTTTTCAAACACTCTGTAATATTCTCCAGGGAGTCCATCCACTCCCGGAGATTTGTTATTTTTAAGTTTCATAATGCTTTTTTTAATTTCTTCTTTTGTTATTGGGCTTGTTATTTGGTCAGCTTCCTCCTCGGTCAGTTTACTAAGATTAATTGATTTAAGCAGATTTTCAGTCTTTTCCATCTTATTTGGGCAATCCTCTTTCCTATATAACTCCTGGTAATAGTTAGCAAATGCCTTTGTAATCTCCTCCGGTTGGTGCATCATATCCCCAGATTTTGGGCATTTTATTTTATGTACCACTCTGCTTGATTGTGATTTACGCAGCTGAAATGCTAACAAACGACTAGCTCTATTACTAAATTCATAATATTTTTGGTTTGTAAATCTCAGCTGCCCCTCTGCTTTATAGGTTAACAAGTTGTTCAGTTGTTGTCTAGTCTCATTTAGTTTGTCCAGTAAGTCATCCGTCCGAGTTGTCTGAAATTCTTTTTCCAATGTTCTGATTTTATTTTCTAATACTAATTGATCTGCCATTCTCTCTTTTTTTAATCTGGAACAAATTGCAATAATATTGCCCCTTAAGATACATTTGGCTCCCTCGCATAAAACTGTTGGAGACACCCCATCCTTATCATTAAATTCAAGATAGTCAATAATGCTTTTTTGTAACTCTTGTTTAACTATTTCTTTATTTAATATAGATACATTGGCTCTCCAATATTTAAAATTATTATTTGGGTTCATCTTTAATTTCAAACATACTGGAGCATGGTCTGAGATGGTAATTGCTTCTATATTACATTCAGTGGCTCTAAAGGAGTCTATTCCCGACATCAGGAACATATCCAACCTTGAGTGGGCACAGTGAACCTGTGAGAAAAAAGTAAAATCTCTTTCCTTGCGATGTAAGCTGCGCCAGACATCAACCAAGCCTAGCTCCCCATCAGTGCTGAAAGAGCCAGAGACTTTTGGGATTTTGAACCTGAACCTGCAGGGAGCCTATCAACAGCTGCTCTCAAAACACAATTAAAGTCCCCGCCAATTAGAATAATCCCTTCTGCTTTATCTGCTATCAATGATGCCATCCTCTTGAAAAAAATTGGGTTGTCCTCATTTGGAGCATATAAATTAAGCAAAGTTATTTTAATGCCCCATATACTTCCAATTACCATCACATACCGCCCCTCTTTATCACAAAAATGTTTTTCATGACAAAAATAAATAGATTTATTGAAAAGAATTGCGACACCCCTCTTTCTCCCATTGTGGTATGAGGCGCTATATTGCTGGTCAACCCAGTCCCTCCTCAGTTTCAAATGCTCCTTTTCTGAAAGATGAGTCTCCTGGAACAAAGCTATAGCACAGTTAAATTTCTTTAATTGGTTGAATACTTTTTTCCTCTTAATGGGGCCACACAGCCCTTTAACATTATAAGTAACACAAATTAGATTGTTCATCTTGTACTATGAACTTATTCATCATGGAGCAAAACGAAAAATGTTTTTTACATATTAGTAGGGATTGGCTCATTTTCAATCTCAGGACATAAAGGACATTAAGAACATAACAGAACAAAAGTGAACAAAACAATGTAGACTTCCACATACCAGACTGGATCAGTCAGCTATCAAACCTGAAAAATCCAGTCCCCGATGTTTCCTGGGCAGAGGATGGTGACTGGTCCTCCGTGGAAAACAAACTAAACGTTTTGCGTCGCTGTGTCCGGTTCTTAGGACAGTCTGTTGCACGTCAAGCCGTGGAAGGATGAAACTCCACTTGTTTTTCCTCCCGCCCCGTCCAGCGTTAAAACCGTTTATTGTAATTCTCCTAACTGGTATCAGTCTCAAACATGAGATGTACTCGGCAATGAAACAATAAATGAAAAAAGAAAAAGAAAAGAAGAAGCAGCTCACTCCTTTGTGGTGAAAAAGGATTCAATCCCTGCGCATGAACGTGTTTGAGGGCCGCTCCATGCTTTCGCTCCCGCAGTGCTCCATCCGCGTTTGGAGAGCTCCGCTTCCAGCCGCTCCCTCTCATCCACGCGCACCTTCACCCCCATCTTCTCAAGTACAGGTTGAGCATCTGCCATCGTCGGAAAGATTTTCTCACCGTCTTCTAGGCCCACTCTCAGCTTTGCAGGAAAAATACACCTGGCTCTGATGTTCTTCGTTCGCAGCTGCTTAACTTTTCTTCTGCAATTCGGGCGAGAAGTCGTGATCCAAGTATATTTGTCTTTCTTTATACATCACTTTTTTTTGCTCCCATGTTTTCCTTAGAATAGACTCTTTGACAGAGTAGTCCAGAAACTTCACAATCAGGGATCGCAGGACAGCGTCTGGATTTTTAGGTCTGGCGGTAAGTGCTCTGTGGGCTCTCTCGATACTGATGTTCATCTCTGGGGGTAGTCGAAGAGCAGATTTAAGCAGCTCTTGTACGAAAAGTTTTACATCTGTTCCTTCACTTCCCTCTGGCACACGGTAAATTCTCAGGTTGTTTCTCCGTAGTCTGTTCTCCATGTCCTCGCAGCGCACAGTCAGGTGCATGTCGCGCTGCAACAGATGTCGAATGGCCTGCTCATGGCGCTTCACAGTGTCCTCGTTAGTGCTAATACGGTCTTCTGCCTCCGAGGTTCTCTTTTCCAAATTTTTCACGTCGTCTTTTAGCCCTTTAAAAGCCGTTTCTAGTCTCGTTAAGGAGAGCTGAGTTTGCGTGTGTCCCTCTTGATTATCTTTCCTCATTTTCTCAAGTTCCTCCAATATTCTTGACCCAGCGTCATGCGAGTTAGCTTCTGCTACCGCCGGTGAACACGAGGCTTGTTTCAGAGTCAACTGTTTCAAATTGTCCCCCTTGTCCTTAACTTGTTCCTGTTTTTGCGATCCCTTACCTCTCAGGGATGATGCCATTTTGTTTAAATGAAGATTCGCCGAGTTTTATGTAATTTAGTTAGGAATTATTTTCGTATTTGAACGGAGCAGTTTCTTAAGCTGCTACTAGCCACATGACGTCACCGGAAGTCCCAGAGTCACTTTTAAAGTAGTTAAAATTAGCCAAATGAATTAAAAAAATTGCTAAATTTAGCAAAAAAATTGCTAAGTTGGCAAAAAGAACAAGTATATAAATAGTATCTGATAAAAATGTATTTAGTTATTTAGTAGGTATATTAGGTGCAATATACCAGTGCTCAGGGTGCGAACTACGGGGGAGCTAGGGGCAGCTTGGCTCCCCAAAATAAGGCATGGGGTCCCCTGAAAACATGATTTTTGATATTTTGTCTCAAAAAATATTGACAATGTGTTATTTTGACGTGCGGTTTCAGTATTCTGTAACGTGATCTTATATCATTATGTGTAAAAGTGCAATAATATCATTCATTCATTCATGCATGACGGCGATTTACACCTCACTTAAAAAAGATAACTACACATGATATTCTTGTCATGAGCGTCAAGGTGTGGGGGCGCTGAGGAGCAAAGTCCAGTCATGTCAAAGACTGACAGCCAGACTCTTTCATATGGACGCTGAGACACTGCTTATTCATTTTCCGAAACAAATGATGTGACGTTGTGTTTCGTTTTATTTGCTTCATACAGTAGGCCAATACAATGTTCTTTTTTTTTAAACACCGTGACATTGCTGTAAACATGTTGGACAATTAAGCTGAAAGCAGGTAAACTTGACAAAACAGAACCCCTTTCAATGGTGTTTCTTTCATTTTCGAATTCTCGATTATGTTTTACCGGAGGGAAAAGTGAGATCCCATGACGTTCTATAGGCCTATGTAAAATAAAAAAAAGCATATGCTGTCCCTAGTGCCATCATCTTGAGTTTATAGAGCCAATAGAAAAAACATAGGCTACATGACAAGGTTATTTATTTATTTTGTTGTTAAGTGAAACATATTGGTGTTTGTTGATTTCATATAAATGAATGTATTCCTCTCACAGAAGCACTGCAGGTAAAATTAGACGACGATGTTCTGTTGTTTAGGCTGCTGTTGTTTGTGCATGTAAAAATACATCTCTCAAACGATATCTTCAAGGGTCAAAGAAAGTTATTGATGGAAAACAAGCGATTTTTTAGCGAGAAAGAAAACCCAAACTATCGTGGTGTTTTGTTCATTTAGCCTACTTTGTAATATTAGTTACAATTATATAAATATTTGTTTTATATTTATAGATTTTTTGTTATACATTGCTGTTTAAGGACAAGGGATCCTGTGTGTTTTATAGCCTACATCATTCTGGCAAGGGACTCTCAAGATCAAAGTAGCAGTAGCCTACATGATGTTTAAGGAAATATTTTACTAGTGAATAACTGCTAGTTTTTTTATTTGTAATTTTTTTGTCACAATTTGAATACGAACAAGTCAAAAATGTATGATTAAATAAATATTGCACTGGTGAGAATAAGTCACTTTTCCTCAAATATTTTTCCAATGCAAAACTTTTAAATGCTCTCTATATTTCGGAGGAATAAAACTTTATCTGTTTTAACCCAAATAATGTTCTGCCCTCCGCAGCCCTGCACTGATGTCTGCATTACCATATGACAGAGATATTTATATCTTAATGCATTTTCAGGAGGGTGAAGTGCAGTTCTCAGCTATATCATCCATCTAATTGGACGTCTCAAGAGTTGACTTGAGCATCTCTGACATTTTCCAGGTCAACGCTGTCATTATCGCTGTAAATATACATGCAGATGTTTTCAATGCAGCCATTTTCTGAACCTGTGAAACAATGCCATCTGTAGATGATTCATTATTATCTTTCCGAACCAGCTGGTTGTTGTTCTCATCTGTTTTGTGTGAAACTCACTGGTGTGACTCTCTTGTAGATTATTCTTTAATCTCATCTCTGACGGGGAGTAGCATCGCTTAATCTGAGTCTAAATTAAAAAATAGACCCCGCTATTGCACATAATCAAAACATATAAAGCTGGAAATGCGCGAGACCTTCTTTAAATGTCAGCGTGCTTCAGTTATTTGCACAGAACTGTTATTAATATAATGTCGCTAACTTGCAGGAAAGACTGGAAGCTCACAGAGGTTAAACTGCTTAACATTTTAGATTCTCGTTTTGCCTGAGATGTTTCTGTAAGTTAATTACGTTCGGATTTAATTATGCTTATTAGAGGGATGCCTTTAATGAGTATTATTATCATGTCAGATTATGTGACTTTATGCAATCTGTTTTTGATTCGGCTTCTCACTAGGAGTATAAATAAGTATGAGACTTTATTATTATGTCGAAGCAATTCCCACTGGTGTTTTTTTGTGTATAAATTTAGAGGAGACACATCATGAACATCTTTTTTCCTTATTTAAATGTCACAGTTTAACACATTCTCACTCTCGAATCAGCACATATTGATGCGCAGTCAGGAAACAGTCATTTTAAAGGAGAAACATATGACATAAAATGCCATTGGCAAATTTAACATTATGATTAAATGAATTTTGGGTCATATTTTTGCCATTATCTTATTATTATAATTAGATATGTTATATTAAAAAAAAATGAGCGACACGGTGGCTCAGTGGTTAGCACTGTCGCCTCACAGCAAGAAGGTCGCTGGTTCGAGTCCCAGCTGGGTCAGTTGGCTTTTCTATGTGGAGTTTGCATGTTCTCCCCGTGTTGGCGTGGTTTTCCTTCGGGTGCTCCGGTTTCCCCCACAGTCCAAACACATCCGCTAAAGGTGAATTGGATAAACTAAATTAGCCGTAGTGTATGAGTGTCTGTGTGTGTGTGTGTGTGTGTGTGAGAGAATGAGTGTGAATGGGTGTTTCCCAGTACTGGGTTGCAGCTGGAAGGGCATCCGCTGTGTAAAACATATGCTGGATAAGTTGGTGGTTCATTCCGCTGTGGCGACCCCTGATAATGAGGGACTAAGCCGAAGGAAAATGAAATGAAATTATATAAAAAATTATATTACAGTATAATTAGAGGTCCAAACTTTTTCTTTTGTTTTGGTGCCATAATTGTCTCTTCTTACTTCATAATTTGTCTACTTATAATTTTCTCTGGACAAGTGCTGCTTTGAGGAAAGCCCTTATATGGAGCTGCTTTGGGTGTGTGTTAGGCATGGGACGATAACCGTTTTCAAGGTATACCGTGGTTTGGAAAAGTCAAGGTTTTAAAACCGTCAACATTTTCTGCAATACCGTTCCTAAGGTATGTGTACGATTTTTTATGTACTTTTTTAAAACGTTTTTTAGGACAACAGTATCTCCAGCAGAAAAGATATCCAAAGATGTCGTTTTAAATTGTAAAAAAAATTTAACTAATGTTTTTGAAACTAATAAAGACAGCAGAAGTCAATAATTAATTTGAATTATTTAATTATTAAATATTTTTAATATTTCTCAAAATAAAATATATTGTGTTTAAAGGGGAAAAAAAGTTTTAGTTTTTTACCCAGACATTTAAAAATAATATATTTTAGAGCAGTAATCACAATACTGCGAAACCGTGATATATTTATCCAAGGTTATCATACCATCAGAATCTTATACTGGCCCATGCCTAGTGTGTATTATGCAAATGACTAACCCTGTGCATGCGGGACCTCATTTAGAACAGTCTAAATTTACTAGCAGAAGAAGTTTTAGTGAGTTCAAATGTGCATATAAATACGAAAAACGTACACAATTATTAGTATTTGTATTCACACCCAAATAAGCACAAACTATAACAAGCTATATGTGGTGTACTTTGAGCTGAAACTTCACACACCAGAGATTTATTTTATATCTTACGATGTTAAAAATATGTCCCCTTTAGAATAACAATTACGCATTATGCAGATGTTACTTAAAGGGGACCTATTATGCAAAAATCACTTTTTTTAAGTGGTTTAAACACAGTTGTGTCGCAGCAGTGTGTGAATATAGCCAGCCTCTAATTGCAATTTTTTTTTTATAATCACACTTGTCTGCAGAAACGCTTTGATTGACATTCTCCCTTTGTACGTGTCATCAGAGAGCGAAAGCCCCACCCACAAGTGACAATCTCTCCCTCATTAGTATAAACAGCCCTGAGTGAGAAGCAGCCGTCTGCCATTAGGGATTTTAATATGCCACTATGCGGACATACAGGCATTTGTAGCTCCGCCTCTTTTTAAAAGAGCACAGTCTCGTTTGAATTTAAAAATGACAGGCATCAGAACACCACAATTTGGATCAAAGCCTAAAAGGGGCTTCACAAAGTTATAAAAATCAGGTGGTATTTTGTGCTGAAACTTCACACACACTCTAGGGACATCAGAGACTTATTTTACATATTGTAAAAAGGGCATAATAAGTCCCTTTTAAAGTGTTTTCGTGAAAGTATATACTATTATAACACATTGTTTTTAAAGCATTGTTCATTTCCAAACACTTGTCATAGATATAACTCCTATCGGTTTTAATGGCTTCCTTCGCATCCCAGTGTGAAAAGCTGTTGCTACCTGAGCCAGATGTGTTGCTGACATGCTGAGTATCCTTTGACAAAGAAATGACTGTGAACACATGCTCTTATGATTCAGTGTCGGCCTGTTCAATCTGCCACTGATGAAATGATCTGTTTCAATCACTTTAACATGCTCTGTGCAAGTGAGTACAGTACAGTCTGATACATCATCATTAAAAGAATACGCTGGATCCTAGTTGAGCTAAGGAACATTTCAATAATGCAGTACCATATTATTATAGGTTGATGGCGAAGTTTCCTGATTGAAGACTGGCAGCTAAGGTAAGCAGCTAAGGTAAGCACATGGCTATGTTTTATTGAATTTCTTTTTAATTAAATTGGTTAGGTTTGAACTTTTAAGGATTGTGACAGATTTTTGGGGCTTTGTTTGTAGTGAACATATTATGCAAATATAAAATGTGAATATTTGTGGTAATAATAATAATTCCTTACATTTATATAGCACTTTTTCTGGACACTCAAAGCACTTTACACATTTTTGGGGGGATCTCCTCATCCACCATCAGTGTGTAGCATCCACCTGGATGACGCGACGGCAGCAATATTGCGCCAGACCACACACCAGCTGATTGGTGGAGAGGAGACAGAGTGATGAAGCCAATTATGATATGGGGATGGTTAGGAGGCCATGATAGACAGAGGCCAGTGGGTAGATTTGGCCAGGATGCCGGGGTTAAACCTCTACTCTTTTTTGAAGGACATCCTGGGATTTTTAATGACCACAGAGAGTCAGGACTTCGGTTTAACGTCTCATCCGACAGATGGCGCTCACTGAGCAGTACAGAGTCCCCTTCACTTTACTGGGGCGTTAGGACCCACACAGACCGCAGGTTGAACGCCCCCTGCTGGTCTCACTAACACCACTTCCGGCAGCAACCTAGCTTTACCATGTGGTCTCCCATCCAGGTACTGACCGTATGCAGCCTAATACATCTAATACATTAGTTGAGTGGGGATTAATTAATTAGTTTATATTGGCGATCTAATATATTAATACTGTTGTGATTGATTGTACGTAAAAATTGTGCGTTATTTGAAGCTTTGTGTTTGTACGGATGCTTGTGTGATGCGTTTACATTTTTTACAAATGAATAATATATAGATATTCAGTAGGTTGTATTTAACAACATATTTTTTAAAATGTTATATTGAGAATATATATGAAGAATATAAAATACATTTTTGTATTATTATTTTTTTTTTTGTTTCTAAATTTGTATTTTATTTTTGTGTTAGACATGTTTTAATTGCTTTAAAATATTTTTTAAGTTAAATTCATACTCATATTTTTCTATTTTATTATGGCAATAGTGGTTAGGTTAAAATCCTAGATGAATGAGAATTGAGTTCTCAATAAATATGCATAATTATTGATGTTTTTTCCCCCCTCACCTGTGTTATACAGTACCGTGATTATCAACCATGTATAGGTCAAATCTAATCAGTGTAATTTACGTATTCCACTTTTACATATATCCAATTGAAACTGTTATAATTGCAGGCCTTATATTGATGTGAAACTAGGCCTTTGTTGAGTGAGGTCTAACATATTTTAATGATAATAATTCTGCCAGTGACAGCCTGTGGGGAAGGAAAAAAAACACACTGTGAAATCATCAGGTATGGTGACATAATAGTTTGATCACAGTGGAAATCAAACCCAGTGATACACTATGTCCAAAATATAAAGCTAAACCTTCACAGCCGGGTTCGGCTTGATATCCAATCTTGGTGGTTGTAAAATACTGTGATCGCTTTGGTAAAGCCCATTTCAGGTTCCCATTCTTAAGTTGTCAAATGCTTGGCCAACAATCCCAGGGTGTCAGTATTTAGACCTCCAGGGCCATTAATGGCTTTATAACAATGTGGTCAGCAGTCGCAATGTGTGCTGCAGTTTTAACTAGAGGATACTAAGGGCAGGAAAATTGGTGTCCATTAAATTAATTTCTGGCATTATTATGATCATTTTAGGTCAAAGATGAAAATTCATTCATTCATTCATTCATTCATTCATTCATTCATTCATTCATTCATTCATTTATTCATTCATTTTCTTTTGGCTTAGTCCCTTTATTAATCTGGGGTCGCCACAGCGGAATGAACCG